>JAJPUD010016409.1:3619-34154 GCA_023553655.1 Myrmecobius fasciatus
CTCTCTCTCTCTCTCTCTCTCTCTCTCCCTCTTTCTCTCTCTTTCTCTCTCTCTCCCCCTTGTCTGTCTCTCAGTCTGGCTATTACCCATAGGTTCTCCCTCTCTTCTTCCCTGCCTGCCTTTCTTTCTCTCCTTTTTCTCTTTTCTGTCTCCTCAGGTGGAAGAGAACAACCAAACCAAAAGCCAACCCAAAAAATCTATCTCACAATATTCTTTCAGTTTCCTTGTTTTATGACTTAATATAAACAAAATAGAATAGAGACAAATCCATTTGGATAAAAGTGAAGTATGATGTGTTAGATTAATCTATTTTTAGTTTTTTTCTTTCCTTGATATTTTCTAAGATACATCCCTATTTGGGGGTTATATATCTCTCTGGCTTAAATCTTGGTCACAAAATAGAATAAGATGTAGGCATATTTGGAAAAAAAAGCTTCTTGTACCTGAATTTAACATAACTTTAAAATAAACATTAAAATAATACAACTATTGCTATACATGCCATAGTTTCTTTAGAGGAAACTTGATGGAGCATACTTCATAGATATTTTTAATAATATTTTGGTGTTGGAATAAGTAGAAATTTTTCTTGTATCAGCAGAATGCATTATTTATGTAAACAAAAGCTCAGAAGAGAAGTGTTAATTATAACGGAAATATCAGAAATGATTTATTTAAACTCAAAAAATCAATTTCAACAAACATTTGTTTCCCTAGCTCTAGTTTCACTTATCCATCATCCACAATTAACACTTATGGCCTAGGTTTTGTGGTTATTCGGTTGTACCTGACTCTGTGACCCCATTTGAGATTTTCTTGGCAAAGATACTGGAATGATTTTCCATCTCTTTTTCCAGCTCATTTTATAGATAAGTAAACTGAGGCAAACAGGGTTAAGTGACTTGCCCAGGGTTACATAGCTAGTAAGTATCTGAGGCTGAATTTGAACTCGTCTTCTTGGTAAGAATTACAATGCTCTATCTGCTGCCTCCTAGCCTAAGCTTGACCATATAATTATATTATATATATTATATATTCTTAGGGAACTTCAGAATCTCCATCTTGCCTCTAATATAAAATAAATACTCTTCCACTTGACACAGAAAACCTTTCTCTTCAGTCTTATCACACATCACTCCGGTTCACACTCTTTGCCTTCTAAGAATGTTCTTTCTTTTCATTTCCAACTCATGGAATTCTTAGATTTTTTTAAAACACAACTTGCGTGTCACATCCTACAGGAGAAGCCTTTCCTCTTCTCCAAAATGACTATGCTCCTGATATAATTTTGTATAAACTCTATATATAAACCCTCTAAGCTTTTAAATTACAGCATATTGGCCTATTTTGGGACTGATAGAAGGAATTTCCTCCATAGAGTCCAACATTAAAGAAATAATACATTTATACTAAAAAGTAAACACATACCCATATGTACTCCCATGACACATCCCCACTCACCTCTTGTTCCACACACGCATTCTGAGAGATATTTTATATTTGTTTACATATGCTGCTCTTTCCCTCTGATCCTAAAATGTATCCTTCTTGAAAACAGAAATTATTTTGTTTTTCTCTTCATATTCTCAGAACTTGGTATAGAGTGTAGAAAATTAGACCATAATAGATCCTTGATAAAATTCTTTAGCTAATTAAGTACTTGCTATGCAGAAAGCACTGTACAAGGTACTGTAAATATAAAAGTAAAATGGCATATTCTTTTCCTTTAAGGACCTTCTGATTTGATGAGGGATTAGTGGGTACCTAAATAATTATGATATGAGATGGAATATGACAAGTGTAGAAGAGATGTCCAGAATACTGTAAGGAATTTGAAGAGAGATCATTTATGATTCTAGGGTTAGTTCTATTCTTTTTTTTTTTTTTTGAACCTGATAAGTCTTATTTATTTATTTATTTAAAGCTTTTTATTTGCATAACATATGTATGGGTAGTTCCTCAACATTGATCCTTACAAAACTTTCCTTTACAAATTTTCCCCCTAGTCCCCTCCCCTCCCCTAGATGGCAGGAAGTCCACTACATGTTAATTATCTTAAAATACTTGACAAGTCGAATATATGTATACATATTTCCATACTTATCTTGCTGTGCAAGAAAAATCGTATCTACATGAACAAAAAAAAATCAGAGAAAGGAAACACAATGCAAGCAAACATCAATAGAGATCATGAAAATGATATGTTGTGGTCCACATTTTGTATCCCTCTCTCTGGGTGTATATGGCTTTCTTCCCTGAACAATTATAATTAGTTTGAATTACCTCATTTTTGAAGAGAGCCATGTCCATCAGAATTGATCATCATGTAATACTGTTGTTGCTGTGTATAATGATTCCCTGGTTCTGCTGATTTCACTCAGCATCAGTTCATTTAAGTCTCTCCAGGCCTTTCTGAAATTGTCCTGCTGGTCGTTCCTTACAGAACAATAATATTCCATAACATTCATATACCACAATTTATTCAGCAATTCTCCAACTGATAGGCATCCACTCAGTTTCCAGTTTTTAGCCAATACAAAAAGGGCTGACACAAACATTCTTGCACATGTGGAGCCCTTTGCTTCCTTTAAGATCTCTTTGGGATATAAGCCCAATAGAAATACTGCTGGGTCAAAGGGTATGCACAGTTTGATAACTTTTTGAGCATAGTTCCAGATTGCTCTCCAGAATGGTTGGAACCATTCACAGTTCCACCAACAATGTATCAGTATCCCAGTTTTCCCACATCCCCTCCAACATTCGTCATTATCTTTTCCTGTCATTTTAGCCAATCTGACAGGTATGTAGTGGTACCTCAGAGTTGTCTTAATTTGCATTTCTCTGATCAATAGTGATTTGGAGCAACTTTTCATATGACTAGAGATGGTTTTAATTTCATCATCTGAAAATTGTCTGTTCCTATCCCTTGACCATTTATCTATTGGAGAGTGGCTTGAATTCTTATAAATATGAGACAATTCTCTATATATTTTAGAAATGAGGCCTTTATCAGAACCCTTAAATGTAAAAATGATTTCCCAATTTATTGTTTCCCTCCTAATCTTGTCTGCATTAGTTTTGTTTGTACAGAAACTTTTTAACTTAATATAGTCAAAATTATCTATCTGGTGTTCAATGAAGAGTTCCAAATCTTCTTTGGACATAAATTTATTCCATCTCCACAGGTCTGAGAGATAAACTATACTATGTTCCTCTAATTTGCTTACAATATCACTCTTTATATCTAGATCATGAACCCATTTAGATCTTATCTTGGTATGTGGTATTAGGTGTGGGTCAAGCCCTAGTTTGAGTTAGTTCTATTCTAAAACTATTTAGATATGATCCTGTCTTCATGTTCCTTCCATAAACAAAGTAGATAATTTCTACTGAGACCTGGGCATTAGACAAAGTTTCTGGATGAGAGGTTTTTAAACTTTTTTGGGGGGAGGGGTCATGGTTCCCTCATGCAGCATAGTGAAACCTATGACTTTCTTCTCAGAATAATATTGTTAAGTGTAAAAAAGGAAAATTAAATATATTGAAATATCATTATCAATTTTTTTTTAAGTTTTCAAACCCCAGGTTAAGAAACTCTGTTCTAGAGATAGGTGGGCAGGACACTTTGTTTTATCTCTTCCTTTGGAATGCTCTAAAAGGGTAGGATATCTCACAGGAATTGTCCTCTGATTTGTATTGATTGTCTGAATTGATTGTCTACTGAAGTGAAGAAGGAAGAGGTCCTATCAGTTTTTGTATTTTAAAAATTCACTTAAAATTTACATTGTTTTAAATAAGCAAATGGTTGGAATATTTTATTTCTCTAGAAAACAAAGTAGTTCTATGTCATTTAATCTTACATTTGCTTGCTAAAAAGCCCTTATTTCACAACTATATCTAGTGATTTTGAAAACCCATACAATTTATTGATTACAATTAATGGTGAGCCGTTAGAGTTCAGGTAAGACAAGAAGTCTTCAGAACTCTCTAGGCCAGTTTTGTTAAGTAAAACTTAAGGAATAAAGGCCAGAAAAGTAAGCAGCTCTTAAAAAATTGTTACTTATAAATAGAATAAAGTTCACCTTACTTATTTAAATTTTTTTCTAAATTAATTGTTTTGGCTAAAATATAATTTAATCCTCTGTTTAAAAACTTCAAGTAATGGCTTCATCCTTCTGAGGCTGCTGCAAATATGATTCCTATAACTTATTTAGAGGCCTTGGCACCAAAATGTAGAAAAACTGACATTTCTAGGTTCTTTTACCCAGCTTTATTAGCTAAAAATTGCATAATTTTGGGATACTCTGTACTGATATATTGCAATATCCTCGTACATTTTCAATAATTTAGCTTTATTCAAATAGGAATTATTTATGGTAACTTCAGAAAGTTCTTACCTTTTTTGCCTTATGCAAAAACCTTTCTTTCCCATTCTACTTTATTTCTTTTCTTTTCTTTTTGTTTCTTTTCTTTTCTGAAGCAATTGGGGTTAAGTGACTTGCTCAGGGTCACACAGCTAGGAAGTATTAAGTGTCTGAGATCATATTTGAACTCAGATCCTCCTGACTTCAGGGCTGGTGCTCTATCCATGTGCCACCTAGTTGTCCCTCTTCTTTCTTTTTATAAATTCAAATTTGCACCTTTTAAAATTTCCTGACATTCCTTTCTCAAGACTTTTCTTTTTCATTTCTAACTCCTACTCAACTCATTCTCCTTTTGGGCCTTTCTATTGAGAAGACCACTGGAAACCCAAGTAATATACCAAGGGTCACTGTTGTAAGGGAAAGAATATTGAGTCGAATGGAAAGGTTTAAATTTTGGTGTTGGCACAAACACTCCCCCACTACTATTTGTTCTGCTTTCCTTTTCTATACAACATCTCATCTGATCACAACTCCTACATCATTATTCACTTCACAAAAAACCTAAACTTAGGAACAAAGTGGTAAAAACCATTCATTAGATCCCCCAAATGTAAAAAAGAATCTTTAATTTTTATATTTTGCATTAATCCAAACATCTCTGGCTGTTGCCTGTTGTCAAAGGGCAATACTATAAGTGATTTGAGGTTCTAACATGTTTCTTGGTAGAATGCAGTTGTTTTATTTTGTTTTTTTGTGTATTCAAAATTTTCCCTAACACTATATTGGTTTACCTTTCCCCTAAGTTTTCTCTAAGGCTACAGAATTTATTGGCACAGTAACAATTTTTCACACACATAACTTTTCCCAAAGAAAGGAGTCTAAAAGGTTTGAGGCACTGCAGCACAGAGAAAGATTGAGCCAGATTATCAGAGGGTGGAGTTTGTGTTCTTTCTCAGGTACAGCTACAAACTATTGCATTTCCAGAACAAAGTTTGTCCTTGAGCTATAAAAAGTGTTTCTGCATTTGATTCTTTATTGACCCTTGAGTCTTATCTTTTCAGCACAGGTAATGAAAATACCAACTTTGCAGAAAATTTAGAACTAAGTGGAGGTAGGGAAAAGCCCTTCTTATTTCAAAGGCTGCCAAAATGACACATTCATTTACATACTCTACTTGTTCCTGGAAGGAATTTATTTCACTTTAAGACATAGATCTGCACAATTTGTAGTGTTGGTGTTGAGCATGGGAGAAAAGAAAGAAGGAAACAAGTATTTATTTATTTATTTCTATTTATTTATTCTATTTTATTTATTTATTATTCTAGATCCTGCTAAATTCTTTATAAATATCACATTTGTTCCTTAAAGCAACCCTGTCAATTGTGTATTATTATCTCCATTTACACTTGAAAAAACTGAGGCAATCAGAACATAAGTGATTTGTCCAGGGTCACTCAATTGTAAGTATCTAAGGTTAAGTTTGAACTCAGTCTTTCTGACCCTCCTTGCTCATAGTCCTATCTACTGTATCACCTACTTCTCTCTAGGAAAAGCATTAGGACACAAGTCAGTCTTTATTATTATGTCAAGGTAAGCTGAATTTGTGGGTTTTCTTTTGTTGATAGTTGTGGTAGGGACTTCAACTGTATTAAAAATCTATCTCCCATTTATCTTCAGAATATCAAAATCATTAATTTGTTGAATTGATAATGTAAATAGACATGAAGTATTGCCCATGTATCACAATGAATATCCCTTCATTGGCTCTACTGCAGACTAATCTGTTAGTTTATGTAATATAGTATTGAAATTTACATTCTTAGTCTGTTCGTTTTTTTCTTTTCTTTTTTTTTTTTTTAACAAAGCCCAAATAATTAATTAATTGTTGTTTGCTTTGGCATGAAATAGTCAACACCTCAAACACTGCCCTTTTCTACAATAAAAAAAAGACATGTTCCCTTTGCAAAAAGCACGTGGCAAATTCTTTTACCATTCTGTATGTGAATCTGATGTTCTTTCTTGGAGAAAAATATGCAATGTTCTCTCAGTGGGATGCACGGAACAAATATTGTTTGATGACATACAAAGATGAGCTGTCCAATATGAGTAGCACATGCTCTTATTACAACCTATTCCTGGGCTGCGAGCAAAGCTCTGGCCCAATCATGGAGAGTTTTATGTGAGTACGAATTCTTTGTCTTCTATTTTTCTCTGTTTCATTTCCTTTTCCTACAGTTGGTCTGCCTCATACTGATGGTTATTGTCATGATCATATCAGATTTGTGTTCCTCTGGTAGGCCAGTCTCCCCACAGTATGAGGGGTAGCTTCAGAAGGCAAGAAAGGCCAGTTAGGTTTTGAATGCTTTATGAGCCATAAAAAAGGATTAAAATTGTTCCTTGTTAAACTAGCTACTCCCCAGGGGCTGCTATGGTATATTTGTATATATAGAAGAGCACATATATAGGGAAAGGGCTAAGGGAAGAAGAATTTATATACAGCCTATTATGTGCCAGACTATATACTTAGTTAGGTATAGTATTAGGGTCAATAGGGGCCCTTTCCATTCAATTCAAGATACACGCATTCCTACTCTTGTGCTTTTGCTCCTAAGCTTTTCCTTATTTATAACTACCTTTTGGCCCTTCCTTTCAAGGTCAGTCAGGTCCACCTTAGATTTTTAACTTGACTTAGAATTCTCTTGACAATTCCTGCCCCCATTAATTATCTTCTGATCTCTAGCTTTATAGTTCCTTCCACATAATTTGGTACTTAATTTCATTATGAATTTCTTATATTAGAGGAAACACATAGTTGATAGAATATCACACTTCAAATCAGGAAGATCTGAGTTAAAATCCAGCCTTCTGTGTGACCCTGGACAAATTAGTTCTTCCTACCTCAGTTTCTTTAACTGCAAAATAGGAATCATGTTGTGAATATCAAATGAGATGATATAAATAAAGTGCTTAGCATACTACTTGGTATATAATAGGTAATAAATACTTGTTCTTTCCCCTTTCTTCTTATATTGGAAATGTCTCCTTAGATGATGAAACAGGCAGACAAGACAAGGGGTAAGTGGTTTTCTTAAAGTAATACAGCCAGTAAGTGTTTGAAACAATATTTGAACTCAGGTCTTCTTGACCTGCTGTTTGTTGAAACGTTCATTGATGATTTAATTTAGAAGGAACCTTAGAAATAATATCATGTAAACTTTTCATTTTACAAATGACAGTCCTAAGTCTAGAGAAGTCAGGCAATTTGGGACAGCACAAGAAAAGGTCAAAATTGGAATTAACTTTAGTGATCAGTAAGCCTCCTCTTTTTATAGATATTATTAAACCTGAGTATCTTGACTTCTGTGCCCTGTATGCCATAGAGTCACATACTTAGTTCACACTTACATGTTACTTGATTCCTAGCATAGTTAACTAGTCAGTAAGAAAAGCAAGGGATTATCCCCTTTCCCCTTTCCTCATCATAGAAAAGAATACCACAGGTTGTCATCAGGAGAGAAGATAAGAGAGGGAGTAGAATATGTGGGGTGCAACCCCCCCTCATCCCAAGAGAGAGCCAAATTCTATATTTCCCATGTTCCACTAATGGATACTAAGATCTGAGTTGTCTCCATAGTGATTGTAACTGTGGAGTGCACTTGGTAGCTATACAGTAAGTGAACATAATCTGCTCCCTGGGTAGAATGTCATTAGGAGTTGTCACCTTTTCTCAGTCAGAGTTGCTTCTACCTCCACCATGGCTCCATGCAGAGATCATATTTTATCAGTGATTAGAGGACCAAGTGTCAACATTAGTATGGAGATTATGAAATAATGATCTGCCACAGTTAGGTTTGGCCCCAGCTGTTCAGTTCTAATAGCAGGACATAACAAAAAAAATGTTCTGTAATGCTCTGTGCCATTTCTGAATTATTGACATCTGAAGAATAAAGGAAAAATAATATCATTTCATTTTTGTTTCTGGTTAATTATTGCTGCTTTTTAATTTTTCTTTTAGCCCCCAGCTAGATCTATAAAAGAACACAGGGATAAATGTTGCCACTATAATTATCTCAATGCCCTTAAAATACAAAGGCGCACCATGGATTAGAGAACAGAGATAAAAAAAAATAAATAAATCACTAAATGTATTGGTGTGTAATTTTATTCTCAGGATAATGCTCTGTTGCCCTAATTTACAAAGAGAAGAGATTTAGAGGCCATGATAATGGAGGTCCTTCAATTCTGATCTGTGGGAAATAGAGGAGGGGGACATTCTCTGCCCTTGCTATTTTTATTCTCTTCTCTTTTTCCTCCTTCTTCTTTGTCTCCTCTCTCTAGTTGATACATCATGCTTTTATTACTCTTCTTTTTCTGCACTCATCCTGTGCTGACTTTTCTTGTCATTATCCAGGTTGTGGGTATAGCAGAAAGGGCTAGACCAGGATACTCAAGACCTTAGGAATAGATAAATCTGTCTAATTTACGAGGCAGAAATTCTGGAAAGGTGTAATGGGAGAACATATGGGCAGGAAGGAAGAAGGTCAAGTGAGTTAGGCGGCAGGTAACAATTGGAAGTTTAGACATGTTGGAAAGCTAAGAGGAAGTTTAGATGTGTGAGCTGAAACATGATGTTAAACATTATGGTGTTGAGGGTTGGGTCCATAGTTCTTGGGAGAATCAGTAAGAACAAGGGAGACTCTCATTCCCAGAGTAACTGAAGAAGTAGCAGGCAGAGTCCTATGAAGAAGGTGAGACATGGAAGAAAAAAGATGGGGACTCAGTTAATGTATCTAAGATACAAGAAACACTTTGATGGAACCAGTAAGTATAAGCATACCAGGTAAAAATATACATATATATTCAAATATACACTACTTAAAATATATTCATTTCTTATAGTTTGGTGTTAGTGAATTCCCCAAATCTCATCCATATATAATAAAAATTAACATAGCTGCTTGAAACATGAAGTCTGCCTGTTAATTTTCAGGAAAGATGTGTACTAACTTATATTTAATAAAATTGAACATATTCATTTTTATGAATCATATTGGGATTGCAGTGCTTTGTCTCTATAAGTTCCTGATAGATTAGTCTCGTGACAGTCACTTGAGTTAAAAATCATTACAGTTAATGGGACTTTGGAGCCACTCACTTCCTATTATTTTGTGAAGTAGAAGATTATTGTCAAGAACAGAAATCACATGTTTGCAGAATGGACCACCCAGGCATCCTAGTAGCTAGCATTTGTGAAAAAGCTAATTATCTGTGGCTACATTGATTTAAAAAAACTTGTATAATTAGAATAATAGTTTCATTACTAAATTAATTCCATTAGTATATTTGCACTTTAGTTCTCTGGTTTAATCAACTAGACATTGAAAACTGCATTGTAAATCATCAGGAAAGCCAAACTGATACTGAAAATGTAACAGAATTTTTTTGCCATCTGTGCTGCAACATTGTTTTGGATGTGCCTACTGTTTTGTGTTGCATTATTAGTATCACATTTGCATAAAAGAAGTAATAGCTTGCTTTTTAAAATAGTTAAGGGTAAAAATGAAAAGATCTTTTAAGAAGTAAACACCTGAGAGCAAGAAAAAAATGTCATGTTGCGGTATATGAGTTATCAAAGGATAATGCTCAAAGAAATTGAGCATTTTTTAATACAGACACAACTACTTCTATGTCTTCATCTATCCAAGGGCCCTTTGATACCCATCACTAGGCTGCTGAGGCATTCAGAGGTATATTATTTGGATCATAAAAGGGATATAAATTCTACTTTTTCTCAGTTTCAATAGGAATATTAGAGACTTAGTAGTGAGGTTTTATAAATTGTACCTTATCCAATTATGCATGGAAGGTTGTCACTTACTATGTTACTTTACAAATCACAGAAAAAGCAAGTTAAACTTATTATCCATATCAACATAATGTAATTTGCTTATTCTGAAATAGGAAATTTTTCTAGGAAAGGCTTATAGTTCTTTTATCTTTCATCTATAAGGAGCCATATTACCTTGATTTATTCATAGAAGTGGTAATCAAAGAGAGGGAAATGACACATATCTTCATCTATTTTCCAGAGGCAAATGAAAGAAGGCAATGAAAGTATTAACACTGTATGAAAGAAGTATTTTTAAAAGTCTTTTTTGAAGGATATTATTCTTTTCTATAAAAGAAAAGTTCAAAGTATAAAGCAGAAAATTATAGGTCACCAGCCAAAAGGGGAGGAGAGTGATTCATCATAATTCAGTTTTGCTCCAAGGAGAGGATTGTATGCCCACTAGAAGGAAATCCTAGTAAAATAAATAGGAGAGATGCTTGATTAGCATGAGACTCATACATATTACAAATGTTACTGTTGAAAAGACATGGAACCTGGTAGTCTGGAAACCTGGCTCTAGTCCTATCTTTTCTTCTTACTCACTACATAATCATGGAAAGGTTATTTAATCTCCATGTGCTTCAGTTTCTTCAATTATAATAGAATTTTAAAAATTTTAAAAAGAGCTCTAAGCATTAAGACTGTGAACTTGTTTTTAAAAATTATTATTTTCATAACTATATTTCAATATAATTAGTTTCTTGTTTTGGGTGTATATCCACCCCCTGGTACATATTGAAGCCCATTTCAGACTCTATACAGGGAAGAGAGATGAATCAACACATCCATAGCTCAGATAATTCAATAAGTCAGTTTTAATAGTAAAATCCAATAATAAAAATCAGCATCTCTGTATACAGACTTTCTTCTTGTTTTCCTTTGGTCTTTAAAGTTAGTGTGGTAGAAAGCATTCATATGCAAGAAGTAGCCCAAAAGACCCTTTTCCCCCCTTTGGAATGAACACAGAAGAGAAGAAATTTCAAATTAACAGAATCAAAGATAAAAGTTCCTCTAATCTGTCTTCTACTTTTTCTCTATCCATCAAACTGATTGGGGGAGGATTTTGTTTATTTTTAGGGTCTAATCTCATTGTGATGACTGATAAAAAGTATACTGACAAATGCTTGAGATTTTTATATTTATTTGGTCTTTCTCTCAAATATCTATTTCCCCAATTCTACCCATCTCAAATATCACAGTCATATACTTTGTAATCTCACTGGGGAGAAAGCATCTAGAATTTTAAACTATTTACCAAGACAAAAGAAGACTTGAAATGAATCAAGAGAAAAGAGGGGAAGAATGCTAGATCATTAAGATCCAAATCAATTATTTCTTTTCATTGTTCAATTCATTGTATTCACAATTGATATTTTGTGATCTTTTTTGCTTCATTACTTGTCTTGTGTAATGTGGGGGAGCTACAATGATTAATGCTAAATTATCTCTTTACATAATCACCAGCCTGATTTTTGTTCATTCCCCTAACTTTTTTCCCTTTCATCTCATCAGTTAACTGTTACATTCCATAACCCATTTTAATCATTATCATCCTTCCTAGACTTAAATATCTTACAAATTGTGTCATTTGAGCAGAAGATGATAAAAAGGAAGAAAGAATAGAAAATGGAGAACTTTTGGTATTTCTTTGGAAAAAGTTATTAAGAATCACAAATCTTTGAAAAAATTTATATTCAGTTTCTATTTTAATAGACAACAATTAACATGCTAATTATTACATAGAGATAGTGAGATGATTGAAGGAGAGGGCTAGTATTATGATATTTGAAAAAAGTGAATTTCATTTTTTTTACTGTGCCATTTGAATGCAGGAATTAATTTGACATTCAGCATTTAATACAATGAATGGCATATAGTAAATGCTTATTGACTTGGCTTGATGGAAATGAACTCTTTCATGACTTAACCATGGTTTGTTAAGGGATACCCCAGTGGACTTGGATAGTAAAGTTCCCTCTTTTAATTTGCCCAATTTATATACAGAGTAGTTTTCTCCTCTGTCTTTCCTGACACTTTCTAATCCTTAGACCATTAATGTCAAGTTTGTTGAAACTACCTATTAAAATTAGAATATTTGAAGTAGAAAATGTGAGATTTAATATGAAAGAATTGGTTTCTTTAAGCTTTCATACTAATATGAAGCAAGATTTCAAGTCTTCTAAATTTGGAATATATGTATGTCTTTTGGTATACTTTCCATTAAGGAATTAGTGAACACGTGTGTAATTTATCCTAGTATTATTTCTGACATATAACCATTTGTTAGCTTAAAGGAGATCATATAGGATAATTATCATTACATGAAAATACTCAGTGAGCTTGAATTCCATATAAAGTCTGTGAATTGTTCTTATAAAATTCTGCTATATTATTATTCATTGACTAGTCCTAATGACTTCAAAAAAAGCAAGAGATTTTAACTCACTTAAACAACTGATTTATGCTGACAATAGAAATAGGACCCAATATGCTTTTTCTTCCCTGCTTATATTTAGACTCAGCATGTTGGCTCACCTTCAGTTCTAGAGCCAAAATATTTGTGGGGATGTCTGTTGTAGCTAAAAGATGAGGTTCCAAGCAATGTTCAAAGTCAATGTTTGAATTATATTTTTATTTTATCTTTACTCTAAAAGTAACAAATTAGCCTCATCAGTTTGATCCTTGTTTATAGGGGTTAATATATGTAACTATTAATTGAGTTTGATTCCCTTAGGTGAAATATAAAACTTATAAAATAGTGGGGAAATGTGATGATAAATTTTAATATTTTTATTAGAAAAACAATTCACTTATTTGTTGGCTATGTGATCAGGACATAATTATTGAATTGTTAGTTATCCTCTACTTCTGATACAGGTCTCTGCTCAAATTCATTCTAGCATATAAATCTGCAAATAGGCTGATCTATTAGTAAATTTAGATGTAAGGAAAATATAATCTCAGGATTTAGGAAAAACTTTTTTGGCAATGGATAAAAAAATTCTGCCTTATCTCAAATGAATGCAAGGTTCCATTGTACAAACATAACAGAGAAAGGCAACTTAGAAAATTTTCCCTAATACCTCCCACCAGAAAAAAAGAAACTCATATTATTTGGCAACATTTTCAGTAAACAATTTCAATAAACAATAACTTTTTTAATTCCCAAGGGAGTCCAAATGCGAAAAAATTGAAAGACACAAAATATGCTGGTTGTGACATTTTGCTATTTTTCATATTAACAACCATATCTCTGTGACCAAATTCATTTTGTCTTCAACTATGATATCAATGAATAGTGTTAAATCTGGAGCCAGGAAGATTCCTTTTTTGTAAATTTAAATTTGGCCTCACACACTTACTAACTATGTGATCCTGGGCAAATCACTAATCCTTGTTTGCCTCAGTTTCCTCATCTGTTAAAAGCTGGAGAAGGAAATGGCAAACCACTCCTCTATCTTTGCCAAGACAATTCCAAATGGGATCAGAAAAAGTCATATGCAATGGAAATGACTGAAATGACTGAATAAAAGCAATGTATTTCCTTAAATCATCTACTCATATAGTATAATATAAAAATTTATCTTTTTTTAATTGTGTGATTTACTAAAAAGTACACTGGATTTGGAGTCAGTCTGGGTTTGAGTTCAGGTTCTGCTTTTAACAACTTACGAATCAATGGGCAATTGACTTAAATGTTATTCTCAGTTTTCTTATCTATAAAAGAAAGCTGTTTGGACTCTGTAATCTCCAAGGCTTTGTTTATTTTAGAGTCCTAGTAATTTGAAGAAAAAAAAATGATTTTGGAGGTAAGATATGTAGGTAAAAGGATGACTGTTATATGCCGTGAGTATTAATGAAAAGATCCCAATTCCTGATAACCTCCTGATTGCCAGCCACCTCAATCAAATGCAGGAAATGTCAGGCCAAATATGGGGAAAATTGTAAATGTCCTTTTTTATATTCTGATACATATTATTTAGAATATGTGCTACAATTTTTATAGATGGGGAACATTTTAATTTTAACTGGATTTAATTTTATTTGACATAGATAATTGGCTTTCAAATTGCAACATGGAACATTTTGTGTAGCCAATATAGTTATGTGCTTATATGGAAAACTTTTCCCTAGCAATGCAAAGATAGAAGATAGTTCTTTTAATTTGAAGGAGATAGTTTAAACTAGCCTTGAAATGTGAAGTCTTTGACTATATACTGATATGCTACACTTGATTTCTTCTAACTTCAGTGTTTATCTTAGGAATATTAGAGTTATTATTTTCAATTATTTCTTGTATCCTTTGCTTTAATAACTATCTAACTTGCTTTTTTTGAACATTTTACAATGCAATTCAGTTGTAATAAACTGTAATATATAATTTATAATATATAAATCTTGAGTGCCCAATGAGTATTTTTTTTCCTCTCTTTAAGCTACTTATAGCAAGAAAAATGGTACTAGGTATCAATAAAACAAATAATTACAACAGAATTAGACTTGCCAGTGCAAACAATGGAACAAAAACTTTCTTAGCTAGAAAGCAATATCTTGGCATCCAAGAAATATTTCTCTTCAACAAATAAATTGAAATTTACCTGCTTGGAAATAATTGCTGGGTGATTTCCTTAGGTGACTCTCAGGGATATGATGAGGAAAGAACTTTGCAAATTGAACAATACTCTAATAAAGTGAACTATAATCATGATACTGATATTGATGCTGATTGTTTGGCAGCATACTTGCATTGGGGGAAAAAGTTCAAAATATCAAGATTAGTTCTATTAATTATTTCATAATATGCCTTTTTGGTATCTAGAACATCAAATAGACGGAATCGAAAAAAAAATCTTTTTGTTTTGAAAGTGACTAGCTTAATTAAGCATTCAAACTCAGATTCCTTAAATATTTCAGTAAAGGAAAAAAAAGCATGTCAGTATATTAGATCTCAATTTGTTTATTTTGAAAGAAAAAGTGTGAGAGAATGGAAAAGTCAATGGAATAAAAATTAAAAAACAAAGTTTCTAGTCTTTTATCTGATACCTACCAATTGTGTGATATTAGACTAATAACTTAACCTTTCTGGGTCTTGCTTTCTTTATATTTAAAAAATCGTTAGTTGAGCTAGATAATGGCTATGGTCCTTTTTCGACCCTAAAGATCTATGATCATAGACTATCAGCATAGTCATTTGAATTTTGAACTTCATTGTTTTAAAGATCTTTATATTTTTTAGTCTTTGACCTCTGAAATTCCCTTCTCTAACCACACCTCCTTTTCTCTCACCCCTCTGATTTTCTTTTTCCTATTGAACCTACAATTTAATCTCATAGTTCTAGCTCTGGTACTCTACCTTCTTTCAGTTCATTGGTTATTTTTAGGCTTTCTTTTGCTTTTCAGATGCTGACAATATATCCAGCTGCTTCAGTGAGTTTCCTTGACCCTCTCTTAATACTCTGAACTTGTGCAATATCTATATTACTAAATTCTAGCCTTGAAGAATATTACAGCTGTAATGATTGGCTCTACAGATATGGTAGGCATTTAAAAATGGTTATTGAATTTAATAAATGAATGAAAGAACATGGACATATATTCTTGGAATTGTCATCACAGAAACAGATGAGTTACTTATTAATATTAAATCACTAGAAATTAGAAATCACCTTAAACATTTTAATTTTCTAAAATTTGATACTTCCTAACAATTATAGTGCATGTTTTCAAAACTGTAATTTGCACATTAAAAAAAATACTAGCTTTTTCTGCTTCTTTTTGGTACTGATGTTCCTTTTGGAGTTTTTTAGCATAAAACATAATGAAAATTTTAAAAGTACAGTTAGAACCTAAGATTGAAATATGGTACAACCAATGATTGAGAGAGTGTATATAAACCTAATGCTAAATATATAGGGATATAGACATATATATATATATATTTATATATATATATATATATGTATGTGTGTATACCATTCATTCATTGTTTATACTATATATCAGTATCAGATTTCTAGATGCATCTGGGTATTACACACACACACACACACACACACACACACACACACACACACTCTGAACTTATTGTTCAGTCATGTTCAACCCTTGATGACCCATATTGGCCATGGGGCTTTCTTGGCAGATACTGAAGTGGCTTACTCTTTCCTTTTCCAGTGGATTAAAGCAAACAACGGTTAAGTAACTTGTCCTAATTCACAGCACTGGTAGCTATCCAAGACTGGATTTGAACTTCAGTCTTCTTGAGTGCAGGCTCTCAGTGCTTTATTCACTGAGCCATGTAGCTGTCCCATACATATGTATGCATACACATATATTTATATATCCATATGTATATATTATATATGTTACATATAAATATGTGAGATATGAAGGCCAAAGAAAAACTCAAGAAATCATTTCAAAGCATTTTTCGTATCTCCTTCTTCCTTCCCCCAGGATCCTTTTTGATTTTAATTTTAAAATTGTTTTAAAGAACAATTAAATAAAGTGTTCTTTTAAAATATATACATATATATATATATATATATAAAATCTTTAATAAATCTGTATATAGCACAGAATCGTTACAAATCCTTGACATAGTATAGTTCTACAAAACAGGGACAATAATCATATTTACTTCCATGGGATAGAGTCATTATCATAAGAAGAAAGATTCCATGTGTTCTTGGCTTTGGGGCATCTTCTTTGATGTAGAAGTCAGTGAATATTTATTCTGTTCTCTTTAATTAGCCTCAAAAGGCTGAAATGGAGTGAAAATTGGCAATGATATCCATTTATCCAAAGGAGAAGTATAAATGAAGATAGTGCTGTTCTTGAACTTGACTAGGTTCCCAAATAAGCATTGCCCAGAAATTGCTATTTAAAAAGTTCCTTCAAATATTACAGAACATCAAAAGATTTATCCAGGAATGTTATCTGGAATATTGCCATTCACATCCTATGTTTAAAATGGTGGCAAGACTTTAAGCAGGGTACAATTTGTGTTCTACTCTTTCTTTCTTGCTTCAAGGCCTTCCATTTTCTGGAACACTGGAAAGAAAATGTTTCTATTTAAAAATATAAAAAAACAGGAAGAAAACTGTCTTCTGTGAGAGTAATAAAGTTTGTACCAGTTTAGGTAGAATTTGATTTCCCAGGAATCTGAAGGTAATAAAAATGAAGCATTAAAGAAAACAGAAAATACTGAGGAAAAATAGCTCAGAAAATAGGAGTGATTAGAAAAGTTCCATGTGTCAAGCTTGCATTCACTGAATTTTGTGGGATTTCTTCCTTCAATAACAAGAAAAGAATCACTTTCTCTGAAAATAAATGTGTTCAGTCCTCCCTCTTCATTATAGTGGTCAAGAACTGAGTGCAGATTATTATCTATCTATCTATAATGTTAACTTTGGTTAATGGGTTGGTAAGTTTCGTGTAACTATTTCCCCTCTCTTTTTTATTCTTTGCTATTGCGAATGGCTCCCTATGAGGGGAGAGATAAATATATTCAGGTTAGTCATTTTTTCAGTTGTGCCCAACTTTTTAGGACCCCCTTTGGCATTTTCTTGATAAAGAAACCACAGTGGTTTAACATTTTCTTCTCCAACTCTTTTTAAAAATGAGAAAACTGAGGCAAATAGGGTTAAGTGACTTGCAAAGATCATATAGGTCATAAGTGTTTGAAGCTGGATTTGAATTCTTCCAGACTCCAGGTTAGGCACTCTATGCACTACGGTGCCACCTAGTGGGTGTAAAAACAAAATATGTTAATAAATAAATAAAATAATAAATAAAAAGTGTTAAAAGAAGAAATCAAGTGCTTTTTCAAGTGCTTGACTGTGGAGAACCATAGACTCAAAAAGTTAGAACTGGAACAGACTTTCAAGATCATCTAATTCAATCTTTTTTATAGATAAAGAAACTAAGGTCTCCTGAAGTCATTTGCTTAAGGCTACAACAAATTAATAAAAGGATTAGGTTTATTCCTCAGAACTCCTGACCCCTGGGCCTTTCCACTGTACCCCATTTGTTTCTGGAATTTAATGTTGATTTTTGTTGCTGTAAAACTGATAAATTTATTGAAGAAAAGAAAATAAACAACTTATGACAGAACATAAAGCTTTATTCTATTATAATGTTGATTATCTATTTCCTCAGGTTTTGTCTTAATCTTGTCAACTGGCAAAAATTCAAAGCATCTAAATTTCTATGTGGTTACAGCTTCATTTATAATAAAAAAAATCAAGGGCATTTAAAATTAAACCATTTGAAAGTTATTTTGAAGTAATTAAGGTCAGAATAAAGCATTTCTAAATTCAATGTATCCAACATAATTTTATGAGCAAATTTAGATAATACATGTTTACATTACTAAATTAACACAATAACTTGGATCTATAAACATAGATTTAAAAATAAGTGCTAAATATATTTTAAAATTATAGTAGCAGCAGACACAGCAACAAGAAAATTACAAGAAAAACTCTACCTCAAAACCTCTGAAGAAAAGTGGAAGAACGTTTTCCTTATGGCTTCAGAATTTCCAGAAATCTTACTGCTTTATGTTTCTATGCATATATTGTATGTCTATTTATATCAATCAGTCTATCTATCTATCTATCTCTGTCTTATCTGTCCATTTTTATATATACATATATGTATTTATATAAGTATGTAATAAATATGTAGAAACACATACATATGCACACATATCTATATAAAGATAGATATCTTTATCTCTTTGTATAGATAAACACACACACATATAAATAGATCCTAACATTTGAATACTCTTAAAGGACACATAATAGTCTCAGTTGCTGCTACTCTGCAATTTTTCCCTCTAACCCCAGCATATTGGGGTAGGAGGATGGGGAGATGATAGCTCTTGATTTCTATGTTAGACGCTAACTCTAATCTAATCCCATATTAAAAATAACTGATGTAATATGATACTTCAAGGTTAATGAAAAGCTTTCCTCATAATAACCCCATGAGGTAAGTAGTATATCATAGTCAAAGAAACTGAGGCTCAGGGAGACTTCTTTTTTGGGACCATTGTTCTTACTATGCTATTTCTAATCTAGGAACTGCAAGATACAGAGTCAACAATGACACAGCAAAACTCTGCAATGCAGAAAGAAGTTAGAAAGATCAGTAATATAAAGCTGTTATTCTTAAGAAATTTTCAGTCTCCTCATCTGATAAGATGCTTCTCTCCAAGACAGACCTTTGTAAAATGTGTTGTGAGGATTTTCAAGGGACAAGTTGCTTCTACCTGGGGAGAATGAGGAAAAGTTTTGGGAGGAAGGAGAATTTAATCTTGAAGGATGAATAGGATTTTAGCACTTATTGGAGGTACTGTATGGGAAAAGGATAAAGAAATAAATTGTTTTTATAAGGAACCATGAGCATGGAAGCAGTAAATTCTGTAATGATAGTGGAAATGTCAAACAGTTCAGTTGGGTTGTAGTGGTTGCTAGTATTTGCTTTAATGGGGTTTTTCAATTTAGGGCCCATGATCTTGCTTTTAAAAGACTATTTTGAAAATTATATTTAATATCACTGCTTGCTTTGTGATGTATATTTTATTTGATGCAGCTGAAAACATTATTCTGTGAAGGGGTCCATAGGATTCACCAAACTGTGAAAAGGTCCGTAGGGCACACAAAAAAAAGATAAAAAGCTTTTTTTTTATATCATTGAGGGAAATAGTGTGATGTCTGGATAGGAAAATTGGAAATATATTGTGGAAGGCCCTGTGTGATAAGAAAAATCAGTAAGTATTTTTGAGTACTTTAAATGTCCTCCTCATCTTCCATTCTGGAGTAGACTATTTTTTCCTCAGATTTCACCCTCACCTCTCTGTGGGAAACAGACATTCTTATCCTTGTCACTTTGGGGTTAGTTCATTAATATAACCATATCATTTAAAAGTTATCAGCAATATTTGAAGTTCTGATGGTCTTAATGCAGATGTCTGGAGCTTGTCTGAGACTTACAAAGCAGGGTAGTTTCTTGCTTACTTGGCTCACCCTGATTTTTAGTTACTTTTCATAAGGTAACCATTATGTTCCTTTGATCTATGAGACAGCCTATAATTGACTTTCAGGCTGCCTTTTGCAATCTTATTTCCTTCTATTATTACTTTATACTGATTACTTATGAACTTAGTACACTAATGGGGGGGAGAGCAGTGTTAGGAGGACCAAAACAAGATATAATTTTAACATTTCCCATACCCCTAGTCCATATTCCCACATCCTTTTAGACTAAGCATTTGATACATATTTAATTCTAATTTTTCTTCCAAAGATTCCAAAATTTTAATCACTGTTATATTTACTTATATACTATTATACCATCTTATATGTGATATATGTATATATAAATACCTATATGCAGCATGCATATACACACATGCATAAACTCCCATACTTCAGCCACATGCTTTTGGGATTCATTTCTGGGAAAGCTTAAGGGTTAACTAAATGCCAGAACATTTTTATTTTTATATATAAAAATTCAAAATATTTTACCTTCTTGGTTACTTAAATGCATAGAATATAATTTATACTCCTCTTAAATGAGACTTGTCACCCTAACCATCATTTTTGTTGTGGAATTATAATATAGATATGCCAATAGTATGTGAAACAAGATATTTTGGCTACTAATCCCAGCAATTCAATGACGCTTAAATAGCCTTAAAGTTAGTAGGGAATTAGAGCTGGAAGGGGCCTTAAAGATTTTCTAATATAACTGTTGAAGTTGGAAAAGGGACCCCAAAAGGTTGGGGGTCACAAACCAATGTTTTGAGGTGTCTCAAAAGAATTTGCAGGCTTGAACACATCTTCAAGTCAAGGGGGGCAGAGTTTATTGTAATTGTAATACCATTGAAGCAGTCTAAATTCCAAGAGAATTTAGCAAAGGAACAGATGCAAAGAGACACATTTATTTAATTCTTCATGTTATAGATACACTAATTTAATGGCCCAGAGGTAGGCCCAAGGAGTAGTCTCTGGAATTTGGTTATCACTGACCAACTGATTATCTTTCTGACAGTCAGCAACAAGCTGAGGAGTGATCTATTCACCATTGTCTCAGGAGTTTGTTTTGCAGGACTATCCTGAGGTCAGAAGACTTTAGAATAGATTTGGTGTGGAAGTTCCCAAGGCCAGAATCCAAAGCCAGAGTACTTAGAATAGAATAGAAGCCCCCTAAGGTTAGGGAAGCTCAAAATCATTGTTGTGTCCCCTAGAAACTATATTACCTCTCATATACTCTCTCATTTAGCATAGTAGGAACCTGAGGTCACATTATTGTGACCTTCATTCTTGAAGAGGACCAATGAAATCCTCATGGTCTTGACTTGCAAGTGAATTGGATTTAAGTGAGGGAAAAGTATGCAAATTCATCAGCATTATTCTTTCTTCTATAATCATTGATATCTAGTGGCAAGATAGAAGTCAAAATGACTGGCAGTGGCCCAGGGTGACCCTAGCCTTTCTAAATTAAGGTCTTTCCCTGGTCTTAATTTGTCTGAAGCAATAGTTAGTGACTAAGAACTAGATAAATATTGAGGCAAAAGATGACTTAATTTACCATTAAAAATTTCAGTCTGGGGCAGCTAGGTGGCGCAGTGGATAGAGCACCAGCCCTGAAGTCAGGAGGACCTGAGTTCAAATCTGGTCTCAGACACTTCCTAGCTGTGTGACCCTGGGCAAGTCACTTAACCCCAATTGCCTCAGGAAAAAAAAAAAATTTCAGTCTGGAAAGGAAAGGCCTTCAAGGTTTCTGGTCAGGACAGAAAAAAATTCTTCTCTGCAACTCATTTTAAGCTGGCTGGTGCCATGGTGCATAGAGTGCTGGGCCTGGAGACAGGAAGACTCATCTTTCTGGGTGCAAATTTGACCTCATATATTTACTAGCTATGGGACTCTGGGCAAGTCACTTAACCTTGTTTTGCATTGGTTCCTCATCAGAAAAATGAGCTAAAGAAGGAAACCATTTCAGTATTTTTGACAAGAAAACTCCGCATGAGATCCACCAATAGAATAACAACGAGAGCAAATCAACAAAACACAAACAAGGAGCACAGAAGCTTAGGTTGGGGGCAATTTTTGGCTTTTTGATGAAAGCCAGAGTAGTTTGGGTTTAAAGGTGTGGGTCAAGTAGCTCGATTCGAAACACAATGGGCTTTTTAGAAGTCTGGTTTTTCAGAACAGTATTTCAAAAATCATAAATGAAAACTCCATAGGACAAAAAGCAAATTGTCCCAGTTTTTTGGGGGGAAGATAATGATAATAATAATAAATGTAGTCCCTAAACCTCAAAATGTCTTACAAAATACAAGTAATCAAAAACCATATTCCTATAGACAGAATACCACATATAAGGATATGGCATCCCATGTGGAGAGAGGAACCATGTATGGTGAGGGAAGAAAGAAGAGGAGGAGAAAGAATCCAAAGTGCTTAGAGGTCAACTAACTACTTATCAAAGACAACAAAGCTAGGATTTGAAATCCAGGTGCCTTAGCTCTGAATCATGGGGCTTCTTTAGTATACAAGCTAAATGCATAGTTATTATTTGGCATAGTCTTTCACTGAGGCACAAAAAGGTGAAAAAATTAGTCACACTTTTTTATTCCATCTCCATAGTCTTATTTATGCAAGGACAATAACACTCTTCTTTACCAAATATTTAATTGGGGAGATGTCATCGGTAGCATTATTCAGGACAGTCATTGTGCACCACAGGGGAACCTGATTCATCAGAGACTGCTGAGGTTGAAGCTGCCAATCATGACCTAAATAGGCATAGGATATTCTGAAATGAGTTCTCTAAAATAGCCAGGCCATTTTATTTTCTATATCAATATTATGATGCTTACTTTTCACCATTATATTTAACCTTCAAAAATCATTTCTGTTTTTTTTAAGTCAAAATAATCAACAAATAGACAGAACTGAGTAAACTAAATTTCCCCTACCCCAACCTGGAAAGTCACTTCTTTCAGTAACATTGGGCTTGAAGTAGGAAGCTTGAGATTTTTTTTTAAGAAAATGAAAACCACTAATAATGGTCTAGGAGGAGGTGCTCTAATTAGACAGGTGCTTCATGCAGCCCTTCTCTGCAGCTGCAAATGACTCGATATCTGCAAGGAATATGAATAACTTCCTTTTTTTACAGTGTGGATGAATCAGTATATTGCAATGATTGATCAATAGTTTTCTGTTTTAAATCTAAGATGCATGGAAATTGTAGTCCACAGAAACTTTTTTAAAAAAGCTATTGCCCCCTTGTTTTTCAGCAGAGAAAGGTTTGAAATGACTTCCACAATTCTGTGTGTGTGTGTGTGACACACAGAGAGTTCTCTATTATAGTTTATCATTAGAATTCATATGGGGATATCTCCTAGATTGCTGAATTTTAAAACCAAATTGAATTTCTTCGACATGCCATACTAATACCTTCAATAATCTACTTGCCTCTCCCTTTTTCTTTCTTTCTCCTACTTTCCATGAATTACACATAGTCACAGTCAATGCATATGACTTTAGGACTCCATTAAGTGAGTTACAAATGACTTTGTTTCTCTAACTGGCATAACCATTTTATTATTAGTCTCCACAGCTGGCTTTTTTCTTCTCTGTTATCAGAATGTCCATGCCTTATCTTCCTCATCACTACTCCTAATGCTCTTGATCTTTATTGTTCTCTTCTCTCCCCTTATCTTGTTTTCATTTTGACTCTTATGTCTACTGTAGTGTTCCCCATTTTTCTCAGCATACACAAAATGGTTGGCTTATAGAAATCTCCAGCTAAAACAGGTACTCCTTTATGGTGAATTTATTTATGGTAAAATAACTAATCACAGTGTTCCAGGTTTAACTTTTGAGTGAGTAGTGTTCTACATCTGGATATTTGGGTTTTCTTTCTTTCTTTTTTTTTTGGAAACTCATATGATTTTATTGGTGAAAATGACATTTAAAAAATGCAGACTTATCTGATTCACTGTTTCACCTTGAAGACCATGGGACTTCTCTTTCTGACTTACAACTAAAATTTTCTATGTATGTTGCCCCCATTAGAATGGGAACTAATAGAGACTGCCTTACTTTTCTATTTTTTGTTTCTTCCAATAAATGTATTTATTTTAATATACTTTGCTTTATGAATCATGTTGGGAGAGATTTAAAAAAAAAGAAGTGAACATAGCATGTGTTGATTGACATTTAGTATCCTTAGTTTTTTGGGTTTTTTTTCTTGATAAAGATCACATTTGCTGTCCAAAGTCTATTGGGATTACTTTGGATCACTGAACCATTGAGAAGAATCAAGTCTTTCATAGTTGATCACTGCATATTCTTGCTGTTATTGTGTACAATGTATTCCTGATTCTGCTTGTTTTGCTCAACATCAGTTCATATAAATCCAGGCCTTTCTAAAATTTGCTTGTTCATTTTTATAGAACAATAATATTCCATTATCTTCATATACCACCACTTGTTCAGCCATCTCCCAATTGATGAACATCTACTCATTTTCCAATTCTTTGCTACCACAAAAAGAGCTGCTATTATAGAAATGTCTTTGGTAGCTTTGTTCAGGTTCAATAGTGTTCTGGAAGTTTGATGTTTCTGAAAGAGAGGCTTCTAAACAGCCAAGCATTTTATAGACATTTAGAATATAATAAATAGAAAGTCCCAGATTTTGGGATTTGTCAATTTCAGTGTCTCCTGAAGAGTCAAATCTGTGATGTCAGAAGATTTTATTTTTTCAGATTACTGTAGTATGCACTGAAGTCTAATCTTTCCCCACACATACTATCTTAAAAGAGCAACTGTTTTCAATGTCCCTCCCCCCCCCCCCCCCCAATTTCGGGGATTATGAAAAGCAAATGGAAGTCATCCAAAAGTCTCTCAAAATATTTCCATATTTTCACACCTGGGAGAACTGGCAAACTTTTGGGAAAGTTATACACAACACCTATTGTAGTCTAGGAAAACTTGAGTTTTCTAGGCTTATTTTTTCTTGAGACAAGTTTTCTTTGCTTTACACCTTCTCCTTTCCTCCCACTCAACTTGACTTCCTCTCCTTTCCCCCAAGGCTTTTATGCCTGGTTTCGGCTAAGTTAGAACCTTCCATGCCCCTATATGGTCTTACTCCCCTCATGTAACAACAGAAGTGGTAAACCAATCAGCCCAACTCCTACCCTCAGTAGTGTTATATATTTCTTCTCAACTTGTGCTCTGTGATCTAGCCATATGGGCTTCCTTGTTGTTCAGCATCAAAATCATCATCTGCTGTCCCTCTACCTTTGCACTGGTTGTCATCTGTACCTAAAATTCACTATTTTCTCACTTCTATCTTCTGGAAGCCCTGGCTTTTTTTTTTTTAAATCAGCTTAAACATAGCTTTCTACACAAAGTTTCTCCTGGTCCCCTACCTACTAATGCCCTCCCTCACCAAAGTGCCTTGTATTCATTTTTCAGCATAATGAATATATTTATATTTGCTTATGCTGTCTTCTCTGTTAGAATATAAGCTTACTGAAGGCAATGACTGCCTCACTTTTGGGTTTGTATCCTTAGCACTTAGCATAGGGCTTAGTTCATAGAACTAGGAGAGCATTGTGGAAAGCAACAATAGCATTGTTTTAAAAATGACTTTGGGCAACTATGTCATTTTGACTGTTAAAAATACACAAATTTGAAATAAAAGACGTATAAGGAAAGGTACTATCTGTTTCCAAAGAAGAACTGATAAATGTATAAAATAATTATATATGTATATATGCCTATAGTTTTTATTTTGTTTTATTTTATTTAGCTTTTTGCTGAGGCAATTGAGGTTAAGTGACTTGCCCAGGGTCACACAGCTAGGGAATGTTAAGTGTCTGAGACCAGATCTGAACTCAGGTCTTCCTGACTTCAGGGCTGGTGTTCTATCCACTGCGCCACCTAGCTGCCCCATGCCTATTGTTTTTAAATGGTAATCTTCTCTGGTGAGGGATAGGAGAGAAGGGAAAAAAAGAAATTTACATGTTAACTTTGTTGCATATTTTGAGCGAATAGCAAAGTTGTACATGGTAAATTTGCAGTTTCATGTATAATCATCTTTTTTATTCTACTGTGTAATTGAAATGCTTGTTTTGTTTCATAAATTAAAAATAATATAAATTTAAACAATAATAAATGCTTATTGATTGCTTGGTTGTGGCCTACTTTATTGTTACTGAGTAAGGCAATCAGTTATAACCTAACAACCTACGTTGCCTTATTAAATGTACTTTTTTACTACATGAGGGAAATATAAAACTCTTGTAAGTCTTTGACATCTTATTGTGGATTATTTTATGATAACCAGCACTTTGGTCCTGTTTCTAGTGTAGGAGTTGCTTTAATTGTCTCCCACTTTGACCTGAAAAAGTGACTGAAAAACTGAAGCTAAGAATGAATGGCAACATTAAGATATAGAGAGCAGCATCTCTACAGGGCTACCATTGAATGTCCTTTTTTGGGCTATGTTTCAAAGACATCCAGCCAGTTATCCCTCAGTTACATCTTTTACTTGTTGCCTTTGAATGACCTTAAGCAACTGACTTGTTTGTGTGAGACCTATACAAAGATTCTATTATTTTTAGCACTAGTTGTTGATCCTATTTTCTTTCTCTTTAAAGCAGGATAACATCTATATCTATATGTATATCAGAATCAATGGATAGATATAAGTGGTAATGTGAATTTTAGCCATTAAAATAGTAATGGAAAGGTTTGGATGATTTTAATAAACTCCTCTTCTGAGATTATCATTTGCCATCTCTGTTTTATGAATTCACTCCCATAATCTGATCCAATGACAGCTCTGTAGCAAGTTGCTACCCATTTGCTTGTTTCAATTCCTGCCTAATACTTTGAAGTAAATTCCAAGATTTACCACAAAATCTTTCTTTTTTTAATTCTTGTTGTAAGCTGCTTCTCTGAGTTCTGCAGTGGATTTATAGCTCATTATCAACCAGTAGTCATCAGAATGGTGTGACTACCAGGACTTGATTTACCTGTGTTCTTGTACAAATATTAGGGTTAAGACATTTGAATCAAAATTCAGAATTATGGTATCGTCAACATTTGCTCTGATTGTCTTGTACAGGGAGTATGTATAACTGAATGTTCTTTCCCCAAATGAAAATGTTAATTATTTGGTATGAGAAGAAATGTTTGTTAATTTCCCTGATGATTCATTGTGCTTTTTTATCCAGTGCTGGAGATAAACCTATGTTTATGCTCACTGGAGAAAGAAATAATTTCAGTAACCTGTGTTGACCTAAGATTGGATGGGTACAATTTCATCTGATTTGTTCAGAAAAAAAAAACAGAATGGAAATTTCCTCCAGTTTGGAGAAAATATCAGTGTGAAGCAGAGAAATTGCCCAATGTAGAGTTTGCTAAATGGGGAAAAGGCATCTATCATCATTTTCTTTAAGGATTTACCTACTTAATACAGTTATGAGTAGACACCAGAGGTGAAACTATGAAATAAAGAGATTATTTCTGGCACTCTAACCAATACCTGGCTTTTCAACAATTTTATTTCTCTTCTGAATTCCCCACCCAAAAATTCATAATCCTAAACTTTTTCTCATTCCTTAATACTATTTTCCACCCAGATTATTTTAGATTAAGGCAAGAAGTCTTTCTACTTCTAGTTTAAAATTATCAAGAACAGAATGTTTGGTCAAGGACCAAATGTTTTGTACATGGCATTTCATAAATAGTACCTGAATGATATGATTGAATTTTAGATCTATAATTGATTTCTTTTATGGAAATAGACACCTGTTATATGTTATAGTCCTGTTGAAAAATGCTCCTGGCTAGTTCTAGTTGAAAGAAAACTTGTAATATAAATCTCAATAAAATGTCAAATGACTGAAAATAGTTTTATGTTCAATCTTTATCTCTGATATTTTAATATTAATAGGGTAACAATGTTTTAACTAATAGGAGTGAACCCACAATAGTGATACAGAAATTCATAACTGTAAATTTTCTTGGAAATAGTCAAATCTTAATGATATCAAATTGAAATTCTATGTTTATTTTAAATTTAGAGCATCCATCTATAGAACAATTATTATATAGAATTATCTCTTCTTAGGTATTTTTACAGATCAAAAATTAATATGTATTGTGGCTAGGATTTATATTTTATGAGATAGCCATGACTTTTTTTCAAAGCAAAGCAATTTCATTATCAGTATTTGAAGACATTTAATTTGTCTGTTAAAATGACACTGTATTTGTCATCTGCTTTCTCTTTGCTTGTTTCCAAATATAATTTAAAATTTAAAAGTAACATGTTATTATCATGAGCATTGGTGGTGTTGTTTTTCAACTGTGTCCCACGCTTTGCAACCCTATTTGGGATTTTCTTGGCAAAGATGCTGAAATGGCTTGCTATTTCCTTCTTTATCTTTATCTTTATCTCATTTTACAGAAGAGGAAATTGAAGGAAATAGGGTTAAGTGACTTGATCAGGGTTACACAGTTAGTATCTGAAGGCAGATTTGAACTAAGGTCTTCCTGAACCCAGACACAGCACTTTATTCATTAAACTATCAAGTTGCCCCTAATCAGTGGCATTAAATATGGGTTATTTATTGTCTTCATCTCTATTTGTTATTTGAGGAAATATAATCCCTTTGGGAGCTTTCATCAGATTTTCCATTATTTCATATTTTCCACATGTACCAATAGAGTCTAATCTCAAAAAAAAACTAATCTAATTTAATTATATAAATAGCTTTAAACCAGATGTATGTGAGATAAAGAAAAACATTGGATGAAACTGACCAGCAAGACTTTTATTTCCTCTTATTATATATATTACTGAGTATGTTTTTTTTGTAACATTTCCCAATTTGTTCATTCTTTTGATGTATACTTTCATTTTAGGACCTCACGGGTAGGAGGTGTAAATAACTCTCTCTGTCACATAACTTTATATAGGATATAGTATCTGACTTCAAGGAGCTTATCTTAGTTTTGTTTCCCCAGTGCCTAGCACAATAGATAATAGGGATTTAATAAAAGTTCATTAATGGATGGGGTTGGATTGTTTTTTTTTAAACTCCTTAATTTATCGTTTTTTTTCTTCCTGTGACTTTTGGCAATAATAACATTCATGAAAATTTGAAGATTAAATATTTTAGATAATGTGAAGATTTTCAGATACCTGATATTTATGGAATGGACATTTGCATTGGTGATATGTTTCAAATGCCTAGTGAGAAACAGTCTATCCTTTTATTTGCCATTCTGAGTTCCCAGAGTCAGTCATCTTCTGGAAAACCGTTTATGATAGAAATTGTTGATGATATGTCTTGAAAATTGAAGGGTAGAGCCAAGATGGCGAACTGCGGACAGCTTTCTCTTTGAACTCCCTCCCACATTCCCCCAACCCAGACAAAGTAAGCTTTAAAACTGGTTTCCGAGTGAGGTCCTCGCCAAGCATTTGGACTACAACGCACTTCTATAAAAGATCTACCTTGAAAGAACTCCGGAGAAGGTTAGCCTCAGGGGAAATCGGCCGCTGGTCGCGATCGACTCCAGCCGGGGCGGAAGTCAGGGCTGCGATAGAGGGGCGGATTTTGGGCACCCAGGAAGCCCCTGGGAGACGCCTGGGCCACTTTGCTCTGCTTGCGGGCAGGTGCTTTGGCAGATCTGCCTTTTGAAGGGGGTGGATTGAGAAAAGCTGAAAACGTGGTCCTGGTGCAAATCTAGCCCGACCAGCCTCAGACCGGAAGTCAACTCGGCAAACTGCCCCAGGGCAAATATAAATTGTTGCAGTTTTCTCGGCTTTTGACCAATATCCCAACTTTAAATCATGAGCAAGAAGCAGAAGAGAGCTCTCACCATAGAAAGCTTTTACGGAGAAAAAATAGAACAGTCCCCAGATCCTGACATTATGAAAACAATCCCAGATGAAGCCACAAAGGCAGACTTAAGTTGGTCTCCCTTTCAGAAGGCTTACCTGGATGATTGCATTAAGAATCTCAAAAGAGAGCTAGAAGAAGAATGGGGAAATAAATTGAGATCAGGGCAACAGAAATATCAAAAACTGGAAAATAGGACTGGTGAATTGGAAAAAGAAAACAGTTCACTGAAAAACAAAATTGGTGAATTGGAAAAAATCGCCAATTCACTGGAAAATAAAAATGGTGAACTGAAAAACAAAATTGGTGAATTGGAAAAAGACAACAATTCACTGA
>JAJPUD010016410.1:0-17500 GCA_023553655.1 Myrmecobius fasciatus
TCTGTCCCAGAAACAGTTTTTTCCTACTGGGGCATAATCAGAGACATTGTTGAGGCCGCCAATAAAGATCCACAAAATCAGAGGCTTCTTTCTGTGGCAGAGGGATGTCTAAAACCCTTGTCTCGAGCCGCTTCTGTAACCTCTCATTTGTCTGATACTGCTATGACCCCAGAAAATCCCCCCCTCCCCAGCCACCGTCAGTGGTTATCCAAATGCCCCCTGACACCGGCACCCCTCATTTTCCATCTCTATACCCCCCGCTTCCTGATTTTCACCCTCCTACTGAAGACTCCCAAAATTACCCAGTCCTTTTTAAACCAGTGGCCCAGAAGCCTCGCATAGACCCCCCACCAATAGATACTCTAAGCCCGGAAGATGAGGCAGATTTGGAGGAGGGGGCCGCTCAGTACAATAGCAGCTGGCCTCCCTTAACCGCCCCTGTGCTACGCCCCCCACTCCTTGCGCCAACCCCTGCGCTCCCCGCCCTTCTAGAGACAAAAAAGCAGCTTGCCTCTCAAGTCAGAGAGCTGAAAGAGGTCCTAGACCTCCAGCAACAGTTTGTCCAACTTTCCATGGACCTCTCCTCTTTGCAGAGCTCTCTTAATAAGGCCCTCGTCCCGCCGCACTCCGAACCCCCTGGGTCTGACTCCCGCCCGTGCCCTGCACCTCGGCCCGAGACCCCCAAGTATGTCAAACCCCTCTCTATGGCCTTTCCAGTCATCACTTGTAGCCATAAAGCACCCCAGCCTCCCGCATCGCCCAAAAAACCCCTCTACCCTCTGACAGTGAAATTGATAGCGAAAAGGAAAGCGATGGTCAGGAGAGCGGGGATGAGGGCGTCAGAGCCCCACCCCAGAACCCCCCTGCAGATCCCCCTGTCCGCCAATATCGAAAGGTTCATTTTAAAGCTCTTAAAGATTTAAATGCGGCTGTAAAAACCTACGTACCCAATGCGCCTTTCACTTTGTCAGCCCTGGAGGCTATGTCTAGGGGAGGGTATCTCCCCCCATCTGAATGGGTACACATTGTTCAAGCGGTCCTGTCCCGAGGCCAATTCCTTACATGGAAAGCGGATTTTTTCGATCGCTGTCAAACCACGGCCTCAACTAATTTAAAATCCAATCACACCGCCACCTGGACCGCTGATAAACTCAGTGGTCAAGGCCGGTATGCAACAGAGAGTCGACAGCAACAATTTCCTGATGACCTCCTTGCTCAGACAGCCCACGCAGCCCTTGCTGCCTGGCAGGCCTTACCCTCTACTGGGTCTCCTTTCGCTCCCCTGAATAAGATCTTTCAGGGCAATCAGGAGGATTTTTCTGAATACATTAGCCGCTTGCTGGAAGCCGCAGAAAGAATGCTAGGCCATGAAGCTACTAGTGATCCCCTAGTTAGACGTATCGCTTATGAGAATGCTAATGCCCCCTGCAGAGCGATCCTGCGTGGACAATTTAGGGATAAGTCCCTAGATGACATGGTGCGCATGTGCCGTGACATTGATCCCATTTCCAATAGGATGTCCCAGGCAGTCCACCTTGCCGTGGGGGCCGCCCTCCAGGGTGGCAATAAACCCGCTATCCCCAGAACTTGCTTTCGCTGCGGCCAGCCTGGTCACTTTGCTCGCCAATGCCCTGTTGCCCCTCCCCCGCCAGCGACGGCCCCCTCTCGGCCCAGTCAACCCTTAACACTCTGTCCCTGCTGTTGCAAGGGAAAACATTGGGCCAATGAGTGCCGCTCTACCACGAATGCTGATGGCCAACCGCTAGCCCAGAACCAGGGAAACGGCTGGAGGGGCCAGCCCCGGGCCCCGCAGACTATCCCATTCATTCAGGCCGCGGGGACCAGCCCACAACCTCCTCCCTCCTCCGAGCCACAGCAGGCAGCGCAGGAGTGGACCTTTGTGCCGCATCCTCCTCAATATTAAGACCTGAGGACGGCATTCAGATCATTCCCACTGGAGTCTATGGCCCTCCTCCACCATCCACCTATTTCCTGATTTTAGGGCGCGCCTCGTCCACTATCAAGGGCCTCCTTATTCACCCCTCTGTGGTGGACAATGATTATACCGGAGAAGTAAAACTTTTGGCCTCTGCCCCCTCTGGGCCTGTACATATCCGCCAAGGCCTCCGCCTGGCTCAGGCCCTCCCTCTCCCCTTACTTAATGACTTCCCATATGTTGCGGCAAAAAGAGGGGCCTCTAACCCTGGCTCCTCTGATCTTTATTGGGTACAAAAAATCACAAACGAGCGCCCCACCCTTAAGCTCACCATTCAGGGAAGGGTTTTTGAAGGTATCCTTGACTCGGGAGCGGACTCTACTGTCATCTCGCAAAACGCCTGGCCCTTGAACTGGCCTGTACAACAGTCCATGACCCATTTGAGCGGCATAGGGCAATCAAAAAACACCCTACATAGCACACAGCTCCTCACTTGGACAGATGAGGAAGGCAATACTGGCACGGTCCGGCCCTTTGTGGTCCTAGGACTCCCCGTCAACCTTTGGGGAAGAGACATTATGACACAAATGGGAGTCATTATGTGTAGCCCCAATACCACGGTAACTCAACAAATGCTCTCCCAAGGTTTCCGCCCAGGACAAGGTCTGGGCAAGAGGAGCCAGGGTAGGACTGAGCCTCTTATGCTCACCCCAAAAATAGATCATACTGGACTAGGGCATCAGGACCATTTTTCATAGGGGCCACTGACCCCCCTGCACACCAGGCAGATAAAATTACATGGAAAGATGACCTCCCTCCCTGTCTGGGTCGATCAGTGGCCCCTTCCTGACAAGAAACTGAGAGCGGCATTCGAGTTAGTGCAGGAACAGCTAGCCGCTGGTCATATAGAACACTCTACATCCCCATGGAACACACCCATATTTGTTATTCAAAAATGGTCTGGCAAGTGGCGCCTATTACATGACCTACGAGCTGTCAATAAAACCATGGTGCCTATGGGGGCGCTTCAGCCCGGCCTGCCATCCCCTGTGGCCATCCCGAATGGGTTTTTTAAGATTATCATTGATTTAAAAGATTGCTTTTTCTCCATCCCTCTACATCCTGATGACTGCAAGCGCTTCGCCTTCAGTCTCCCCATTACCAACTGTATAGGCCCCTCTCCCCGCTTCCAGTGGAAAGTCCTCCCCCAAGGAATGACCAACAGCCCTACCTTATGCCAAAGATATGTAGCCAAGACTATTGACCCTTTCCGGCTGCACTATCCTGCTCTATATATTGTCCACTACATGGACGATATCCTCCTCGCAGGGCCTGACGAGGTAGCCCTTTCTCAGGTCACCCAGTCCCTTGTTTCGGCTCTTCAGAACCGCGGCCTTCTCATCTCCCCAGAGAAAATCCAGACCCACCCCCCTCAATTATTTCTGGGCTTTGAACTGTTTTCCAACAAGGTTATTTCTCAGAAGGTTCAGATTCGGACTTGCCACTTGACCACCCTTAATGACTTCCAGAAACTCCTAGGTCATATAAATTGGTTAAGGCCCTATTTGAAACTCACCACGGGAGAATTAAAACCCCTTTTTGACATTTTGCGAGGCGACCCTGACCCCTCCTCCTCTCGCACCCTCTCTGCCGTGGCGAGGCAGGCCCTGGACACGGTTGAGAGAGCGATTCGTCAACAAAATATCGGATATTATGACCCCATCAAACCTTTATGGCTCCTTTTATTTCCCACCCCATTTGCACCCACTGGGTTACTATGGCAGGTGAAACCCCTGTTCTGGGTCCATCTGCCTGCATCCCCGCTTAAAGTTTTGCCCACATATCCCCACTTGGTAGCCGACCTCCTCCACCTGGGCCGTGAAGCCTCCCTTAAACTCTTTGGAAAAGACCCAGATCATATCAGCATTCCTTACACCTCCACCCAGACCCAGTGGCTTCTGCAGAATGACAATGACTGGGCTGTCTCCACTATCTCATTTTCAGGTACTCTTGATAACCATTTCCCTGCTGATAGGCTCACCCAATTTTTACATAGGACCCCGTTGGTTTTCCCGAAGTGCACAAAGACTTCCCCCATCCCAGGGGCTCGCTTGGTTTTCACAGATGGGTCAAGCTCTGGCATAGCCGCCCTTAGCATTGATGGCCGAATTTCGCGCTTCCACACTCAATATTTGTCCGCCCAGCTTGTAGAACTTTCTGCCATCATCAGAGTGTTTGAATGCCTCCCCGAACCGTTCAATCTGTACACTGATAGTTCCTATGTTGCTCATTCTGTCCCCCTGCTAGAAACTGTCCCTTACATCCGTCCCACCACTAACGCCTCCCCCCTGTTCTCCACCCTCCAGTCTCTCATCCTTGCCCGTACTAAGCCCTTTTTTATTGGACACATCCGTGCCCACTCTGACCTCCCCGGACCCCTAGCTGAGGGAAACGATGCAGTAGATCAATCAACCCGTATTGTGGCCGCTGCCCTCTCGACCACCCCACTTGCTGCTGCACAGCGTGCTCATGCCACGTATCACCTTAATGCTCACACACTTAGGCTTAAGTACTCCATCACACGCGAACAGGCACGTCATATTGTTCGCCAATGCAAAAACTGCTTAACTCTCCTACCCGAGCCCCATCTGGGAGTTAACCCCCGTGGCCTTGTCCCTGGGGAACTCTGGCAAATGGATGTTACTCATCACCCCCTGTTTGGCAAACTGAAATATATCCATGTCTCCATTGATACCTTTAGCGGTTTCATTTTCGCTTCCCTACACACTGGGGAAGCCACCAAAAATGTTGTGTGTCATGTTCTTAGTTCTTTGGCTGTTTTGCCCAAACCTAGGATCCTCAAAATTGATAATGGTCCAGGCTATACTAGCTCTTCCTTCAAACAATTTTGTGCCCAAATGGAGATCAAACATGTTACTGGTATCCCCTACAATCCCCAAGGCCAAGGCATAGTCAAAAGAGCGCATCAGACTCTGAAAAATATGCTCTTTAAACTCCAGTCCGGGGGAGAGGCACTGTACCCTCGATCGGGCAATGCCAAAAACCTCTTAAATCATGCTCTGTTCGTTGTGAACTTTCTTACTTATGATAAAGAAGGCAGAAGTGCTGCTGACCGCCTTTGGCACACAACCACGGCTAGCACATATGCACAGGCCATGTGGAGAGATCCTGCCTCCAGCAAATGGCACGGGCCCGACCCAGTGCTCATATGGGGAAAAGGTCATGCCTGTGTCTATGACTCACAGGAACAAAACGCTAGATGGCTCCCTGAAAGATTGGTTAAACTTTATAACCCACCCAGGGATCTCCCTGAGAAGACTTCCTAATTGTGCTTATTTGCAGGGAAAGAGATGAAGACCCTTCCCACCCAGACTCTTCTCTGCCTGTTTATTGTTCCAGCCATTGTCCTTGGATCCTCTCCTTATCAGCTATTTAACCACACCTGGGTAGTCATAAATGGAGCGGGACACGCCGTTTGGAGCACATCAAGCATCCAGGGAGTAGATTGGTTCCCCACACTCTACCCAGACCTTTGTAAATTAGCCCTAGGGGCCCTGGCTAATTGGGACTTGGAAGGATATAGTGAGCAACAAACAGCTCCCTCGTCACCATCCCCTCCTGGGAGGTGGGGCCTTGACCCGTGGGGAGGCTGTGGCGCACACAGCCGGAGAAGTATGCTGAGAACAATCCCCCTTTATGTCTGCCCCGGTTATCACAGAAACCCCTCTCTAAACTACAAATGTGGAGGCCTAGCTGACTTTTATTGCCGTAGTTGGGGATGTGAGACCACGGGAGATACTTATTGGAGTCCCTCCTCCTCCTGGGATTACATCACAGTTACTGCTAATTACCCACATCACACCCCTGGGAGCAATGGCTGGACAAATATACCAGAATGCTCTGGATGGTGCCACCCTTTGAAAATCCAATTTACCAATCCAGGAAAGCGTTATGCTTCCTGGGACCGGGGTGCTACATGGGGTCTTCGTCTATATAAGGAAAGGAAGGACGACGGCCTTCTCTTTACCATCAAGCCTGCCAAGACACCCCCAGCCTTAACCTCCCCGGTAGCGGTAGGACCAAACCCAGAACTGCATCTTGGTCAGGGCAGAAATACAGACCACCGACAGAAGCCCGACCCCACTCCTACCCCCGCCCCTGATGCCCCATCACGCCCATTTCAGCCGACCATCCCTGAGGGCCCCCCTTCTTCTGCTTCTGTACTCCTCTCCCTAGTAAATGCCTCTGCCCAGGCCCTCCATGATGCTAATTATACGCAGGAGGGAGAGTGTTGGATCTGTTATACTGCCAGGCCGCCTCTTTATGAAGGCCTGGCCCGTTTCGGTACCCCAGTACCTACAAATGACATTCAGATCCTCCGGTGGGGCACCAATGAACACAAGGGCCTCACACTCAGTAAGATCATAGGTGTTGGACTCTGCCTCCTCGGGCCCTCTATGCTTCCCCCCGCTCAGCTTTTGACCACTTGCAATCAGACTATAGTTGTCAATGCCACCCATACCTATATAGCAGCCCCTGACAATTCCTATCTTGCTTGCTCTTCAGGACTCACCACCTTCATAGTTTCCGCCTCCTTTCTGGCACACAGAGACTACTGTGTCCTTGTCTCACTCTTCCCACACCTTACTGTCCGAGATCCCACTGACCTCCTAATCCTAGGAAAAGGAGGAACAGATACCCTCCCTAGAGCAAAAAGGGAACCATTGACAGCCATTACACTCGCTGTAGTTATCGGCCTTGGCCTGACAGGTGCTGGAACGGGCATTTCCTCCCTTGTTACCTCCAACCATCAATATGCACAGCTAAGTGCTGCTATTGATAAGGACTTAAAAGAACTCCAGTCAGCTCTTGAAAACCTCAAGGATACAGTAGCCTCCCTTGCGGAAGTAGTACTGCAAAACAGGAGAGGCCTTGATTTACTATTCCTACAGCAGGGCGGTCTTTGTGCTGCTCTGAGAGAAGAATGCTGTTTCTTTGTTAATAAACTAGGCCTCGTCGAAAATAGCATCCAAAAGGTCAAAGATAGCTTGGAAAAACGCAAAAAGGAACGAGAGCAGCAGGAATCCTGGTACCAAAATTGGTTTTCAACCTCGCCTTGGCTTACCACCCTACTCCCCACCCTCCTTGGCCCCCTCATAGGTATCCTACTCCTTATCTCCTTTGGCCCTTGGGCTTTTCGTAAGTTAACAACTTTTGTTAAATCCCAAATAGATTCTGCCTTCCAGAAGAATGCTCAGGTCTTTTATCAACGACTCCAGACATCCGACTCGATGGAACAATTGCCTGCTGTCACACTCGAGTCCCTTGATTTTACTCAGTTAGATCAAGAGCTTCGGACCCCCTGGTATAAGAGGTGTTGTTAAAAGTGCCATAAGCTGTGGATTGGTCAATGACGGGATTAGTATGGCCCTGACACGGATAATCATGCCAATGGCTGCAGGGATCACCCAATGACGGGATTAGTGGGAGCCCAAGGTCTGGAGGGTTTGGAGGCAACCCACATAGCCTAAGACAGGGGCCATGCCACATGCTGCCTGGTTACCCAATGACGGGATTAGTGTGGGTCCACTCCCAAAGGATTCTCGGAGGCCGCTCCCATAGCCTAAGACAGGGGCCCTGCCAATTCTAATGCACCGTATTCAGGAAACACAAGCCATATAGCCTAAGACAGACCTTCCACCGACCCTGCCATTCTGCCTCTTATAATGTAAAACCGGGGGAGATGCCTGGAGCCGAGAATATGATAAAACAGGAATGTCTGGGGCCAAGAATTTGAATGCACAGGAAGAACAAACATATGCTAACTACTCCCGGAGATTACCTGATCATATCAGTGTCCTTGCATACCACACCCTACTACCCAACCCAACTATCTCTGCAACCCCCCATCCAGAACGGCATCAATCTATATAATCCCAGCCTTTTACTTCAATAAACGAGACTATTCTACCTGCCATGTAGTCTCCTTCCTCTCTCTCGCCTATTCTCTCCCTTCAGGTCGGGTCCTCCTCGCCCCCACGAATTACTAAAGTCCTGCTGGCCAGGACAAATGTGAATCAATAAGAGGAAATATACCAAAAAAAATCTATATATGTATATACATATATATTTGTTTCTATATATGCTATACATGTATGTATGATACATACATACAAAATACACATTCATAAATGTGGGTGTGTATCTCTCTCTCTCTCTCTCTCTCTCTCTCCTCTAGAAATAAAAAGACTGGTATCGGCAAGATAAGGTATACAATCAATTGGTGCTCTCATACATGACATCTTTTTTAATTGGCAGAAACTCCTAAAACTTTTACTTCTTCAGAATAGTCTTCAAGAACTAAGAGACATGTTCAATTCACAATGAAGTAACTAAATGTTAACTAAATATTGGTTTATCTGACACTAAAATAAAAAAAAAATCAACTTCCTTAGAGAAATTCCTGATTTGGAAAAATCAAATAAGTCAGTATGTATACACAGACATGTATATATGTATACATGAAATATATAAACAATCCCCATATGTGAATACACATACAAATATGTATATGCGTATACACATTGGTCTATACATATACATATATTGACTTCTTTCACTTCAATATTCCTCTAAGAAGTTTGACTTTTAAAAAATATAGGTGCTAGAGAAATACACTACTAAGTGTTATTCAGATGTTTCAGTATGACCTAGACATTCCCTTATAGTTCTTAAGGACTATGTTAATGAAATATAAGGATGTCATAAATGCAAGTCCACCAATTTGCTCTATACCTATCATGTCAATATCAGTCTTTCTATTTCTGGAGAGGATTTTCATCAAATTTGTTGTTCGCTTATGTAATGTATTTATCAATGACTACAACAATGCACAAAAGTGATTTGGTAAGGTCAGAATGAGGTATGATTTTTATAGATATACCTGTTGGTAAAATCATGAATAGTTGATAAGTGAGATACATGTCAATATTCATGATCCTCATTCAGTGGAATGAAAAATAAACAGTAATTCTGTTGTTTAATCTCCATAGTGTCAAATATCTGACTATTTTGCATCTTAGTCCTGGTTCATGAGACTATTATATTATACATTGAAGTCTTATTTAATTTTTTTTAATTGCTTCATGTTAAAATTCCAGGGAATTTTTCCCCTGGTTCCATAATTAGGAATTAAAAATTGTCAAATCATAATCATTTTAAAATGGAGATTTAAAAGGTCATTTACCATGTTTACCCACCTTACCCACTTACATATTAGTGCTAAATCCTATGTTCTAAAAGTGAATACCTCTGGGAACCAAAGAGAAGGCTAAATGAAATGGAAAGAAAAAGTGCAGGAAGAAACAAGATAGTCTGGAAAGAAAACTTGTAACTTAGGATAGCTCATGATTTAGTAATGATTCACCATGTGAATTTAGAGAAAAATAGACTAATGATATTGGTCATCTTTATGTAAATTGTGTTCTTGATTGTGTGTTCCCTGATCGTGTGGGGAGGGCTGAAAATACCCCAAATCTCAAGGAGGAGCCCTACCCTTTATTCATAGGCAAATCACTTTCAATTCAATCAGAAATCTTGGACTAGGGTACAATCACTGCCCTTTACAGAAACTAGTCCTTAATCTCTCCAGCCTGAAGCCTTAGAAGCAAAATAAAAGGACATGCTCAGTGTTAACTAATTTTTGCTAATAACCCACCTTTATTTCTTCCTTTTTGGAACTGTTCCACTAAGAAAGCTGCTTATTTGCTATAATAAATCCATTTTCCCATTAATCTCTCACCCTCTTCCTTGAGGTTCATGGATTCCTCCATGAAGCCTGCAACTGGCCAAAGGGGTTCCCCTCACTCCTTTTCTCACATCTCATCAATCTTAACAAGCCAGAAGTCATTAGACCTAGGTGAAAAATTAATCTGATTTAGCATCAGCTAGAAAAGAGGGCAGAATCACCCAGATGATTTACAGTGATATTTAACATGTACTTATACCCTTCTGGTCTAGCCCAGGATTTCAAAGAATAGAGATTAAACTATATATTTAGTTCATCTTATTACAGGGTTTATTGGAAATATTTGTAGTATTTGTAGGTGTCTCCTTAAGCTCCTCTGAAATTCTGGGACTCCTACTCCTACCCCACTAGTTCCCTGGTTTAGGATTCTCCTTCAAGAAATCTTCAATATTTGGATAGAGCCTCCAATCCATGTATTCTTATAGAGACAAAAGTGATCTGATACATGAAATCATCTGTAAATAAAATAAAAATACATGAAATTAAACCACCATAAATACCTTCCTCCTTTATATGCTCTAAGGAGTGTTGTTATTAACACTGTTAAGCACCTTGGCACAGACCCAATAATGGCACTGCTGGGTCAAAGGGTATGCTCTCCACATTGCTGTCCAGAATAGTTAGATCATTTCATAACTCCACCAACAATGCATTAGTGTCCCAATTTTCCCACATCGCCTCCAGTATTTATCATTATCTTTTCCTGTCATTTTAGCCAACCTGAGAAGTATAAGCTGGTATCTCAGAGTTGTTTTCATTTGCATTTATCTAATCAATAGTTATTTAAAACATTTTTTTTATATACTTTCCTCCTAGAATGTAAGCTCATTGTGATAGGTGTAGCATAGCTTCTAGGGGAAAAATAGAAATAATTTTAAGGTCCCTTGACCTTAGGGTGCTTCTGTTCTAACAAACTGTAAATATTTCTAACATCTTCTGGCTTTAAAATCAGTGATCCCAAGGTCCCCCGACTTTAAAGTGATATTGAACTAACAATCTGTCTGTCAATGATTGTAAAAATCTTCTGGCCTAGGAATATAATATTTCTTCCCTTGGACGTTAGGAAAGATATATTAGTGATCTGAGATCCTCTGACCTTAGAGTGCTATTGTTCTGACAATCTGTCAATGATTCTAAAGGCTTCTGCTCTTAGAATTGATGAGGTGTGAGAAAATGGGTGAAGGGACCCTCTTCGGCCAGTCACAGGCTTCATGGAGGAATCCACCATCCCCAATGAATGAGGAGAGAGGTTTATGACACAACAGGGTTATTATAGCAGAGAAGCAGCTTTCTTAGTGGGACAGTTCCAAAAGGGGAGAAGTAAAGGTGGGTTATTAGCAAAGATTGGTTAACACTGAGCGTGGCTCAGTAGGCCTTTTCCTAATAAGAATTAGCCAAGATGTGCTTGCACTGAGCAATGGCTCAGTGGGATTTTTCCCTTGTAGGAATCAGCAAAGATTGGGGTTCAGACTCATCTTTTTATTTTGCCTTCTAAGGCTTCAGGCTGGGGAGATTAAGGGCTAGTTTCTACAGAAGGTGATGATTATGCCCTAGGCCAAGATTTCTGATTGAATAGGTAAAGATCTTGAAGTTTCCCTATGAATAGGTGGGTGGGGCCCCTCCTATATCAACAAGACTGTTTTTGAGATTTGGGGTCTCTCCAGCCTTTCCCCCCACAATCAGGGGATACACAATCAAGGATACAATTTATATCATTTCCCCCCTCAAGCCATAACCCCAAATTCATTCAGGGCAAAGGTATGAAGGTCTCATCTTCTGTAACTGCTTCAAGCTGACAAAGGTTGTAGAGCTGTCCCTAAGTTCAATGGGGGTTCAGAACAGGAGGGGCAGTGCCATATCTGAAGACAGCAGCAGCAACATCCCGGGGATGTTGAGTGCCCAAGCCAGTTGTCCCATGATTTTCAGACTGAGAGAGTAGTTGGAAGTTCACAGCTTGGAACCTGGAAGAAATAAATCTATCTCATAAGCAGATTAAAAGGGGGGTGGTGTCCAGAGATGGTGATATTTGGGAATGGGACCTTTGCATTGGGTCCCGTCTGTGGGCTGCCTTGAGGATGCCCAACAACCCTGAATGCCCCCCACTGCCCACAGAGCTCCCTAGCCTGAAAGGCTAAGAAGGAGTTAACTACTAGCAGGGGCCACAGAATGACATCAAGAAAACCTTGAGAGAAAATGCTAAGAGCAAAGTTCTTAGCCTTGGAGTGAGAAAGTTAGGAAGAAGAGTGAGAGAAGGAATACACATAATTTCACCCTTCTTTCTCCAGAGTGTTCACAAGAATATTCTGAAATATCTGAAGGAGAGGCATTTTTAATGGTAGAAATAGGAGTCAAGCTGGGGAACCATTGAAAACAGCCAGAAAGAGAAAGGATGTCTGCAAGGGGTGAATGGGCAGCAGCTTTAACAGCAGAATCTGCAAACTGATTCCCCTTGGCTTGAAATGAACTTCCCTTCTGGTGTCCTTTACAAAAAATGATTGAAACCTCTCTGGGTTGGTGGACAGCTTGCAGTAGCTGTAGAATTTCTCCTATTTATTTAATAGAAGAATTCTTTGCTATCAAGTCCCCTTTCTTTCCATATAGCTCCATGAGCATGCAGAATATGAAAAGCTTATTTGGAGTCAATATAGATGGTCATTCTTATTCGCTTCCCCAGTTCCAAAGCTCTGGTTAGGGCAAGGAGTTCAGCTTTCTGGGCAGAAGTCCCAGGGGGCAGTGGCTTAGCTTCCAGGGTGCTATGGAGAGTCACCCATCAAATAACCTGCCTGTCTTTTCCCATTTTTGTCCTGGAGCTGGGTGGCAGGATTAAGGGTGTGACACACGCAGAGAGTCAGGTCTGGAATATCTAGCAGGAGAGCCTGATGTCTAGTAAGTCTCCCAAGTCACTGATGTCTTTTGAAATGCTCTGGTGCCCTAGGGTAAGTTTTAAGGCTTCTTCAATCAGAAGGGCTGTAGCATCCACTGGTCTAAGGCACAAGTACCATTCTAGGGAAACAGAGTTCAATTTCTTTGAGAAGTAGACCACAGGTCTAAGAGCCTGAGTTTAAAGCCCCAGGGCTTGTCCCAGCCTTTCACCTTCATACAGAGTGAGAGGCTTTTCTACATTAGGTCTAACTTGGGCAGGGGCAGAACTCATTTTGGCTTTTAAAGTTTTAAAAGCCTTGGTTTGATCAAGGCCTTGAATGGGAGTTAGGTTATGGCCCAGATTTTTGAAAGACTGGCAGGTTTTAGTTAAGGGGACCCTGTATCCCTTAGAAGCCAAAAGATTTTGTGGCTACACTTAAGAAAACCTCTTGGGTGGGGCTGCAAATCAAGATAAGACTGCAGTTAGGCAGCTCAGAATCTCTTAAACTTTAGCCAGTACTAAAAGTTTGTGCTTTTTCTCAATCTCAGAAGTTTCTTGGTCTCAGAAAAAGGGATCCATTTTCTCCCAGATTTCAGAGGGAATATGGGAGGATTTTGAAATCAGCACAAAAAGATTACCTGGAGGTCTGAGAAGAGAAAATTGGGCCCCCAATTTCACCATTAAGTCACGCCCCAATAAAGGAGCAGGGCAAGAAGGAATAATAATAAATGAGTGTTTAAACAACAGATCATCAAACTGGCAAGCAGAGGTAAAATCCCAAAACAATTCTTAAATTTCCTTCAATTCCCATTATCCTATGGGGAGAGGGGCAAGTGAGATCAGAGTATTGAAGTGAGACAGAAAGAGAAGCCCTTGTATCAAAAAGAAATTCAATGGTCTTACCAGCCACTTTTGAGGATAGACAGGGTCCTGCTGTCATGGTGGAGCAAGGGGGAGCTTGACCAAGCCCCCAAACTCCTGCTGGAGGGCAGGGCATTGGGGGCACAGCTTGGCCCCTGTAGGCAATATCTCCTCCAGTGCCCCTCCTGATTGCACTTGGCACTGGGGAGTTTCCAAGGACAGTTTCAGCCCTGTCCATGACACCTGAAGCAGGAACCCCTAGGTTTCCTGGAAATGCCAGTAGCCAGGATTTCTGATTGAATAGGTAGAGATCTTGAAGTTTTCCCCATGAATAGGTGGCTGGGGCCCCCTCCTATCTCAACAGGACTTTTTTTTTTAGATTTGGGGTCTCTCCAGCCCTCCCCGCCCATGATCAGAGGACACACAATCAAGGATACAATTTATATCAGAATAGTACTACAAACATTGCTCACTGACCCACAGATAATTGAGACAATAGTGAATAGACCACTTCTCAAACCTATTTGAAAGCCATAAAATTAGCAAATAAGTAACAGGAAGCTCTGGTCTAACTGTCCTTTAAATCTATCTTCCTGCTCTTGGTTGTTTGCTAAATTCTTTTATAACCTAGACTGCTTCAATTGTCATTGCAATTATAATATACTTTGTCCCTTGAGTTGGATATGGGTTCAAGCCTGCAAATTCTTTTGAAATACCTGGCAACCCCAGCCTTTTGGGGTCCCTACCAAACCTCAAAATTTGGGGTCAGAGACAGGCTAGGTAATGAGGGAAGGAGATTCAGGTCCTGCAACTTCTATAACATCCAATTAATGGAGAATAAGAGGAGGAACTTTTGCTTCATGATAGGAAACAAAATACTGCCTTTGTAGTTTCAAAGGAGTGTCTACTAACCTAGGCACTCATTCTTGCAAGAATGTAAAATAAATCTTTCCTGCATTTATCTATGTCTCAGTGAAGTTCTTGATAAGGTATTTTGTTTCTTACACTAAAGTAAGGAGATCTGGGGCTTTTTTGAATGAACCAATTGCAGGTAATCAGAACAAGGAAGAACAAAGGGGCAGGCAATTTTCTTTTGGTGTTCACAGACTATAATTAATGGATTCATCAGTCATTTTAATTCCTCTTCTGCCTTCTGAGTGAAGGAAACTAATCTAACCAGATTGCATCAAGCACTCATCTCAATCAAAATAGTTTATTAGTTTTCATCCAGATGTTTTACCATTATATAAATACAATCAAATTGTATTAAATGCCTCGAAGTCTCAGGACAGATAACTCATAACTATAACTAAGTGGGGGAGTGTGAGCAATCCATCATACTTCCTACACTATTGGAATGGACACAGAATGGCAGATCTTCAGTAGTTAATTTTTTTTTTTTAAGTTAGCCACTATCCTTCATGGAAAATGATTCAGATGCCAGATTGCAATGACTGTCCAAATAATTCTTATTTCTTAGTTTTTTTCTATATAGAAAAGTCACACCAGAATGTCTTGCCTGATTCCATGTGTTTTCAGAGATTTGTCATTTATGGCAGAGGCACAAATGTTTAATATGATATTTAATATCAGTGCCAAATATGAATAAGCTAATTAAAACAAGAAAAGAACTTCTATTAATAATTTGGGCAAATGAGGTCCATGAATTACAGAACTTGAATTTGTTTCTAGGTTCTAATGATTACTACCTGTGCAAGCAGAACTAATCACTTCTCTCTGAATTCTACTTTGTTCCTACACTATTGGAATGGACACAGAAAGGCAGATCTTCAGTAGCTTATTTTTTTTTTTTAATATACAACCTCTAAGGTCCCTTTCAGAACTAAAATTATGATATTATGATCCCATGGATCTATAATGATATAGAGGATAGAGAACTAGATTTAGAGATAGGAAGAATTGAATTTAAATCCTATCACATGCACTTAGTACCTGAGGGTATCAAGTCATGTAATGTCTTTTAGATTCAACTTTTTCATCTGTAAAATAGGGATAATTTTTTTTAAATCTCATATCATTGTTTAAAGGATCAGATTAGAAATATATATATATATGTATAGCTCATTTTGTAAATCTTAAAATTCTTCATAAATATTTTCTCATAATAATTCCATAAACTTTGAATAACTTCTATTTGAATATGAATTCCTATTATTCCTATCCTACTTTATCATCTATCCTAGTCCTTCTAAAAAATAACCAACATTTTTATTATGATTTCTAACCTATTTGTACCCTTCTTTAAAAAATAAATTATTTATTTAAGGCTAAATATAAAAGAGGAAAAAAATAGAAAAAGAAAGACAGAAAAAAGAAATTAAAAACAAAAGAAAACTTTGTTATGTGTCCAACAGAACAGGAGGAAGGATTCAAAATATGTAATAGTAAATTTCCATTTCAAAAAGCATATGTGTAGAAGACATTATATTCATAACTCTCTATCATTTCTTTGTTTCCTTCGAGGTTATTCTTTTGTTCTGTTGTATACTTTTTACTTTATTCTTTCTTCTTTTTTTATTCCCTACTCCCACAAATCTGTTTTCTTCTTTCTATACTCTGTGCTTTGCCAGGCCATCACTGGTGTGTGTTTTCATCTTTTCTCTTTTAAGTCGTTGCTATAAAAATTATCCCATTCAATTAAAAAAATAGTAGTCTTGAATCCCTTGCCCCAACTTTTTCATTGTTTATGCTTTGCCCAAAGCTTAACCTTACAAAATCCACAGCATTAATTTCATATTTTATTGAATTGTGCTGGATGAAGTCATATAATTAAGTACCGAATTTCTTAGGAAAAAAGTTCTCTTAGTTTCCCTAAACCTTCTTTCAGTACCTCTCATAGATTTACTCAACAATTACTGTTAACTGGGGCCCATTTTATCACAACATGATAGATTTCTGTCATTGCTCAAGAACTGATTCTTTATCATAGTGTTTGCATATGTACTCAACATAGTTCATTGTTTCACCATCCTATTATTATTTTCAGATTATTTTCATGATTGCTGCTTTGCAGTGCAATTTGAGATCTAGAACATTTTTTCCTTGATATTCTTCAACTTTTATTATTCCAGATGAATTTTATATTTTTGAAACTATTTGTATGTGACTTGTATGACACTTATTAAGTAAATTAATTTAAGTAGTTATATTTTTATTATAATTGCTCAGCATACCTATGAACAATTCATATTTTTCTGTTTATTTAGATCTGTCTTTATTTGTGTTAAATGTTTTAAAACTGTGTTTTTATAGTTCCTGGATTGACTTGGCAGGGAGGGTCCCAAGTATTTCATATTGTTTGTAGTTATTTTATTTTATTTTTTACTTTTATTTCATTTATTATTATTATTTTTTGTTTTTTGCTGAGGCATTTGAGGTTAAGTGACTTGCCCAGGGTCACACAGCTAGGGAATGTTAAGTGTCTGAGATCAGATTTGAACTCAGGTCTTCCTGACTTCAGGGCTGGTGCTCTATCCAGTACACCACCTAGCTGCCCCATGTTTGTAGTTATTTTAAATGGAATTTCTCTTTCTGTCTCTTCCTGCTGAACTTGTAATTATTTTAAATGGAATTTCTCTTTCTGTCTCTTCCTGATGAACTTTGTTGTTAATATCTAGAAGTGCAGATAATTTAAATGCTTTTAGTTTTCATCTTGCAACTTTGCTAAAGTTAAATGTTTTAACTAATTTTTTAGTTGTCTTTTTAGAACTCTCAAGTATACCATCATATTATCTGAGAAGGGCAATAGCTTTCTTTCTTCCTCACCTATTATAATTCTCCCAATTTTTTTCCTACTCTTATTGCTAAAGCAAGTATTTTTAGCACAATATTGAATAATAGTGCTAATAATGGGCATTCTTGTTTCATCTCTGATCTTATTTGGAAGACATTTAGCTTACCCCTTCATAAGTAATGATTATTAATGGTTTTAAATAGGTATCATGGTAAGAAAAGTTCCATTTATTCCTATGCTTTTTATTGTTTTTAATAA
>JAJPUD010016410.1:22500-34151 GCA_023553655.1 Myrmecobius fasciatus
CCTGTCATCTTTGATAAGCATGAGAATGGAGCTCAGTTATTGCAGTTATTACATTTCTCAAGAGAGGTTGGTGATAATGTTTGTTTTCTATTTATGTATACATGTATGTATGTACCTTATCATCTCTCCATTTATATATGTCTGTCATCTAACTCTTAATATATATCTATGTTCCTATCATCTATATATCTATATTTAATTTTCTACTTAAGTTCTTCCTATAGTATACATCTCTTATCACAACAAATTAAATTTAGGTACTAATTTCTATTTGTTAGCAAGGAGTTTAATCATATTTCATAGCCATGTAACTTATCTTATAGACCCTGGAATGTCAATTGGCAGAATCTCAGTGTACAATGGCACAGACAAAAAATAATATAATCTATGGCTTGGCTTGTTAACATAAATGACTATGTAAGCCTGACAGTCAGTGCTATTTTACATAATCTTCTTTGCTAGGAAAGCAGTGGCCTGTATTCCTTTGCAAATATCCAGTGACCTTTATCTTTGCTTGGGATAATAGTATTAACTGTCCCCAGTGTGTTGTAAATGCATAAGCCAACACATTCCCTAGTTCTATATAGTTTCTGTGGTGTAAAAGTTTCCTCAGCAAATAGAATCACTGAATTTTAAAGTGGTGAGGGAACCATAATGCATACCTATTCTTTCTTTCTTTCTTTCTTTCTTTCTTTCTTTCTTTCTTTCTTTCTTTTTTTCTTTCTTTCTTTCTTTTTTTTTTAATAGACTAGAAATTGAGGCCCAGAGAACTGATGTGGCTTGCCTAGCCTCACCTAGTTTTTAATGACAGATAGGGAATAAGAACTCAGGTTTTTGGTATCCTCATTGTGTATACTATGCTATCTGCTATCTTTTACTCTATATTTTTTTAACGAATCTATTTTATAAGCTTTTGAAAAAAGCAAATGCCTGTGTAAAAGTTGATCTAACTAATCATTAAACACTGGTATTTATTCCAAGCTATTATCTTTTTCTTTACCTTTATTAGAATATTAAATATAATATCTTTTCTTATATTGGTTATTAGACACAGATAAATTAGCAAAACAACTTTTGAAAGTACTATCTTTTAAATGGATGATGTATAGGATAGTGAATTTGCTATTTTTTAATCAATCCATAACCATCCTTGTACATTTGAGAACAAGATGATTTAAAATTTTCATCTTTTCTCTGTCCTTACCTATCTACAAAAGCAAGCAGAAATAAGAATGAGGCTTAATCTGAGTGAAGAGAAATAGAAAACCTATTTTTTAATCATTTTATTTTCTATGGGAAAGGAACTTTTAGCCTGTTATTTTCCAATCAGAGATTCAGAGAATATGCTTTGCTAAATGCAGAGAACCAGATAAATTTAACAAAATGTTACTTATTTATATTTAACATTCTTTTAAAAAAATTGAACCCCAAATTCTCTTTCTTCAATTTCTCCGCCATCCATTGAGAAGGGAAGCAATGTGATATTAATTATGTATTTGAAGTCATATAGAACATATTTTTATATTAGATTGCAAAAAAACCAAGAAAAATAAAGTGAAAAATTGTACTTCAATTTGCACTGAAAGTTTATTTGAAGTGGATATCCTTTTTTTTTTTATCATGAGTCCTTCAGAATTTCATCAGATAAATTCTTGATCTGACTTTCCTTAACTTGCTGAGAGTTTCATTGGTCAAAGATCTGAGGAGGGTTGGGGGCAAATATGGTTGTGGACTTAATTCTGATCAATAAAGAAAAAGTTGTTAGTAATAATGAGAAAGGAAAAGAAAACTTGGGGAAAGATATATTAGTGATTAAAATAGGTAAGGAATGGAGGGTCCTAAATGGATAATTGAAAAAATTATTTTGAACTTAAACAATGAAAGGAACATTTCTTTATATATAGCAGAACTCACAAAAAAAAAAGTGTAAGGGAAATAGTGAATCTCTATTTCATACTGTCTATTTTTTTAAACTCTTTAATAATTTTTCCAAGTTATTTTCAAAGCTCTCCTGTTTGCACTTACTTACCCACCACTCCCAATTAACCAAAATAAAAGGGAAAATCTTCATAACAAAGAAGGTGAGAAGGTTGAGCTTGAAATAAAACTTACATTTTTCTGAAAGGAAGAAAAGAATTTACACACAAATATTATGCCTGCTTGTTTCACTTTTGAATCTGAAGTACTTTTACTTAAACTGTGTGTGTTTATGTATGTACTTTGTGTTCAATCTCCCTTTTTTATCTCAGATAAAAGCATTTAATGCCCATTGTTTCTATTATTTTCACTGTTTGTATCTTTTTCAACTGCTCTTTCTTCTTTCTACAAAGCATATTTCTCCTTTTACATATCCTTATTTTTAAATTTTCAAAACAGAATCAAATTATCCCTAGGACCTTTTTATTTATTTTTTTAATTTAACTCTTTATTATATATGTTTTGAAGCCATTAGAATTCTAAAGAGATATGTTTCTCTTACTCCTATTAAAATCTCAACATCAAATTATAATATAGTTCCCTACAAATACTCAAATAAATTTGACTTTCTAGATTTCTTTTGTCTCTTTTGTTTGTATTTTAAAGTTTCTACTCAGCCCCAGTCATTTCATCAGAAATCCATTTAAGATCCATTACTTCTCCTCTTTCCTCTTCATAAAGTTATATTTGGATATGCAAGATTATTATTGGTTATAAGCCTATCACTGTTTTTTTCTTTTCTTCTGTTCTGTTCTCTCTCTCTCTCTTTCTCTTTCTTAGAACGTTTAGAAAATCCTGATTTTCAGCTCCTTGGAACATTTTTTTTTCTGGATGCTTAGAACACTTTTTTTCTTTTATATGGATTTTTTTTTGATATAGATTTTGATATTGCTGGAGTATTGATTTTGGAAGATCCTTTTAGGAACTGATCTGTAGATTTGTTCTTCCATTTTGTTTTCCAGATCTAATGAATCTACACAATTTTTATTTTTGATTTTTCAATCATCACCATCTTTAGGGTAAGTTTCATATAGATTTTTGAGATTCTGAGTGTTGGATCTTTAGGTCCTATTTTGAAATTTCAAGGAAATGTATTTAGGTCTTCAGAACTTGGCTTGACTTTAGTGCTTTAGAGTTAGCACAATCTGGTTGCTCCCGATCAGTGCTAGGGATATGGGGGGGGGGGGGGGATTGGATTTTCAAAAAACCCTTCTCTGGTGCTTTCTGAGTACCTTAGGGTTTACTCAGAGGAGACTCTCTATACAGAATGTCAAAAGCTACATGTGCTCCATCTCTGGTACTGTTCCATCTCTGGATGCATTGGCATTTGCCTTTGGAGAAGCCCCCTTTCCAATTGTTCCTAGACTTCTGACTTTTTGCATAGCTAAGGGGAGAAAGAAACTACTCCATTAGTTTCTCATTGCATTTTTTTGGTTTTTAATCATATTGATGGAAACTTTAGTATATTTTTGGAATAGAAATGATCTTTTATTTGTCAAATCCAATAATCTTATCTCATTCTTCATTTTAATTGACATCCCTGTAACTTGAATTTTGTTGATCACTCTCTCCTCCTTGATATTCTCTTCTCTCTAGATTTTGGGGACACCACTCTTTCTTGACTCTTCTTCTACTTGTTTAACCCCTTCTTCTCTCTCTTTTTCTGTATTCTCTTCCAGATCATGCTATCTAAGCATGGATATCTCTCAGGATTCTGTCCTGGCCCTCTTCTTTTTTCTCTATACTATTTCATTTTGTGCTCCCATCAACATAGAAATAGTAAAAGCATCAGATAGCTGATGATTCACAAATCTATCTACTCTACTTTTATGTATCTGCTGACCTAGAAACTTGCATCTCTATATTTCAGACATATTGAATTGGACACACAGTAGACATCTTTAATTAAACCCTTCTAAAACAGAACTTATCATCTTTCCTTCTAAACTCATCATTCCTATTACTGTAGAGGACAATGCTATCCTTCCAATCCTTTAAGCTGGCTACCTTGGAGTCAATCTGAACTCCTCATTATCAATATACTGCTAAAGTCTTATCTATTTCACTTCTGCAACATCTCTCAAGTACTCCTCCTCTCCCCTGAAACTGCCACCACTCTAATGAAGGCCCTGATTGGCTTATATTGAGACTATTACAGTAGTAATAGTTGGGTGGGTCTGCCTGCCTCAAGTCTCTTCTTGTTCCAATCAATCATCCATTCAGCACTAAGAAGATTTTCTTAAAATATAGGCTTGATCATGTCATCCTTCTACTCAGTAAACTCTATTGACTTGGTCTTGATTTTAAGAATCCAGATACAAAATATTGATTAACTTTCAAAGACTTTCATAACCAAGTCTCTCCTCCCTTTCCAGACTTCTTACACCTTATTCCCTCCTATCAACTCTTTGACCTTAAGACACAGTATTTTTGGCTGTTTCATAAATAACACACTCTATTTTTCCACTCTGGGCATTTTCTCTGGCTCTTTACTAGATCTTCACTAGGTTCACTAGGAACATTTTTTTTCCCTCTAGATTTCTTTAAATCCCAACTAAAATCCCACCTTCTATTGGAAACATTCCCTAAAACCTAAAAAAATTCTAATTTCTTCCCTCTGTTAATTATTTCCTATTTATCATATATGGCATTTGCTTTTTATATATTTATCTACAAGTTTTCTCCTCCCCTATTAGATAGTAAACTCCTAGAAGACAGGGAGGTTTTTTTTTAATATCTTATTCCAAAGTTCTCCATGTCATATTATTCTTACTCTCAATCATATAAAGAATGCAAAACTGACATTCCTCCCATTTTACATACAAGAAATTTGAAACACAGAGACATATAACACTCCTTTCAGTTTACTTAGCAACTCAGTAAATTCATATTATTGTCTAGTACACTGTCTTTCCTCCATCAATAAAAGCATCGAAATTTATGAGAAAAGCATAGTATATAGAGATTAAAATTATATTATCTTTAACACTTTACATTAGTTAGAAAAATCAAATTAATATTATATATCATCTAAACATCACTGCACATTATTTGGCAAAATGGCAATGCCCTTTATTTTGAAATCTAGAGAAGTTATACAAATATGGATTGCATCTCTTGATACTTCAGGAAGCAGAATATTTGCAACCCTACTGTACATATGGCACACTCAGAACACACACAAATTTTGTGACTTTGCAAAGTTATAGGGACATATTGGCAGTGGAGATTAGAGCCCTGACTCTAAACCTCTCCTCCTTACCCTCAACCTTCAAGCTATTAGATCATCCTCTCTTGAGTCATCAGAAATAAGGTAAGACTCCAGTAGAGTTTTTCTTTTTCATTTATTAACAGAAAAACAGGAACAAACTGAAAGGAGAATATGTTGTGCTGAAAACATTTAATTATAGGCTGAGGCTCCCCTTTGAATGAAAATAATCAGTAATACACAAGCATTTTTACCAAACATTTCACAGTTGCTCTTGTTTTTAAAGTTGACAATCCTTCCCAGTTTAAAAGTCAAACAAAACCAGTATTTATCCAGTTATCAAACAACACTTTTGCTTAACTTTTTATGTTCCTTGTGTTGGACAATTTGGAAAGAAAGTTTTTGAATTAAATTGGATTTTCTTTCTCAGTAACCAACAAGTTATTTGAAATCAAGAAAAAACTGCAGTCTAAAAAGCCCTGTACTAGCATTAAAAAGGGGGGGGGAAGGGTAGAGAATTTTTGTAGCATTAAAATTTAAACATCCAAAGCACAGTACCCATGATTATGAGCCAACCTAGATAATGTCTTAAACTCTTATAGATGACTTAGGAAGAGCTTGTTATAGTAGATTGAGTGTTTGTATATGAGTGAGGAAGATCTGGTTACAAGCCTTTTTTCTTAGACACTTAGCAACTGTGTATGACCTTGGCCAAGTTGAACCTTTCAGAGTCAACCAGACAAGCATTCAAGACTTTAAGACACAGAGAAAATACTCATCTTTATTGGTAGTCATGGGCTTCTATTAGAAAAATTATACCTCTTATAAAATGAAAAAAAAACCAAAAAACAAAATAGGAAATTGGACCCAAATACATGGTTATTTTTTGGAATATTTTTTTGGAATCAATCATAGTTAAATGACTGGCCAAGGGTCACACTGGGTAAGTGTCTGAGATTGGATTTGAAATTAGATCTCTTAACTCAACAACTAGTACTCTATCCATCATTATTTCTAAAGGATTCCCACAGATCAATTATCTGTAATGGCCTATTGAAAAACAACATAAATAAACAAAATACTTTTTGTCTTCCTGTTTCTTCATTTAAAGATTAAGAATGTCAGATCAGATGCTCTTTAAAGTCTCTCAGTTTAGGATTTTTTAAATTTCAGATTATTGCACTTTATCCTTGCAAACCATTCAACATTAACTCTGGAAGGACCAATTGAGTATCCCTTAGGTCTGGAGCATTGATCCAGGTAAGAATATATAATAAAAAGAACACTAGATTAAGGAATTACATGTCATAAATTTGAAACCTTGTTCTGAAATTATTAGCTGTATAATTTTGGGCAAACCACCAGTTTCTATACTTCAGTTTATTCACCTGCTAAATGGCAGCTTGTCCTAAATAATTTCTAAAGGATAATACATCTTGAGCATTGCAGAAGTGCTTGAAGAAGACAAAGGAGTAAAACACAAAGCCTTTGCCCTCAAAATATTACAGTCGAGTTAGGAGACAAACCATCTATTTTCCAAGTCAGTTATTTTTCTAAATTATCTCCTCCTCCTTTTCCTTCTCCTCCTCTTCCTTTTCTTCCTCCTCCTTCTTTTTCTCCTTCTCCTTCTTCTTGTGTGGAACATCTATAACCCCTACCCAAATTAAATCAGAGGCTCTCAAGGTTGAAAAGCAAAAAAGGATTTATTATGATCTTGATCAGAAAAGGCAATCCCCAAAAGATAGGGTGCAGTCAGTAGAGGAGTGCAAAGTACAAAATGCAAAAAATAGAATTGTGTAGACCCTAATTCAAAAGCACCTTTCCCTCCTTCCTGGACCTTCTTTCCATTGGCTGGGAGTTTGGACTTCTATTCTGATGTGAAAATCTAGCCCCAGAAACTTTTTTTATTAAAGCTTTTCATTTGCAAAACATATCCATGAATAATTTTTCAACATTGACCTTTGCAAAACTTTCTGTTCCAAATTTTTCCTTCCTTCCCCCGACCCCTCCCTTAGATGGCAGGTAGTCCAATACATGTTAACTTTGTTAAGATATATGACAAATACAGTTATCTTGCTGCACAAGAAAAATTGGATCTGAGAAAGAAAAAAAAAACCTGAGAAGGCAAACAAAATGCAAGCAAACACCATTAGAAAGCATGAAAATGTTATGTTGTGGTCCACACTCAGATATCACAGTCATCTCTCTGGGTACATATAGCTTTTTGTTCATCACCAAACAATTGGAACTGGTTTGAAACATCACATTGTTGAAGAGAGACATGTTCATCAGACCTGATCATTGTATAGACTTGTTGTTGCCATGTATAATGATCTCCTGGTTCTGCTCATTTCACTCAGCATCAATTCATGTAAGTCTCTCCAGGCCTCTCTGAAATCATTCTGCTGGATGTTTCTTACAAAACAATAATATTCCATAACATTCATATATCATAACTTATTCAGCCATTCCCCAATTGATGGCCATCCATTCAGTTTCCAGTTTCTAGTCACTACAAAAAGGGCTGCCTCAAACATTTTTGCACATGTGATTTCCTTTCCCTCTTTTAAGATCTTCTTGGGATATAAGCCTAATAGAAACACTTTGATAACTGAAATAGTTTGATAACTCTTTGAGTATAGTTCCAAATTGCTCTCCATAATGGTTGGATCTGTTCACAGTTCCACCAACAATGTATCAGTGTCTCACTTTTCCCACATCCCCTCCAACATTCCTCATTATCTTTTCCTGTCATCTTAGCTAATCTGACTGGTGTGTAGTGGTATCTCAGAGCTGTTTTAATTTGCATTTTTTTGCTCAATAGTGATTTAGAGAACCTTTTCATATGACTAGAAATAGTTTTAATTTTATCATCTGAAAATTGTCTGTTCATATCCTTTGACCATTTATTTATTTGAGAATTAGCCTCAGAAATTAAGACTACTAGTCAATGCCACACTCTTTACTATATTAGGAACTTAATGTTAATGAAAAGGAGGGGAGAATGGGAATGTAATTTTATCTAAGATAATAAAACAGCTTTTCCTGCAGCTTTTGGCTACTGCAAAAATTCAAGTCACAATTAGGGTACAGGTTGAGACCACATTCTTATGAGAGATCTTCAATCAGTTTATCCTATTCATTTTTCTTCTCCTCCTCCTCCTGCTTCTATGCCTTTGAAAAAGTTGCGTTTAAAATTTAGAATATTTTCTCTTCTCATGTCTTTTTTTGGAATTGCTAATTTCTGTTGAAGTTCATCTCATTTGCTACCTTGTACACAAAGATTTTCAGGATTCACTCAATTTCTGCAATTCTTTGTTATCCTAAAATATGTATTCATTATTGTACTCTATATTCAATTATCTGGACTCATTTATTTATTTAACCATCTTTATCTCTGTATATGTTCTATATTTATTGATATTCTGTTTAGCCAACTATATATCCATCTATCTATTTATCTATCTATCTGTCTGCCTATCTATCTATCTATGTTATATCACCCAAAAATTATAAACTTCACAAAGGAAGTGACTATTTAGTTTTGGTCTAATAACTAATGTCTCACACAGTGTATGGTGCATAACAGAGAATTCAATTGTACCTGAAGATAAAAGACTTGAATTCATGCACTAACTCTGTCACTTGATAACTATGTGACCTTCTTCTTAATCTCTTTGATCCTAAATGTCTTCCTGTATAAAATATGGATACTAACACCAATCTTGCATATTTCACTTGACTATTGTGAAAGTCAAAATAATGTATATGAAATTACTTTCTAACTACAAAGGGGTTTTATAAATGTAAGAAATGAAAAAATCACTTCTATCTTTATGATAAAATGTGATAGTATGTTTCAATGGTTATTCTTTTTTTTTAATTAGCTAAAGATTTTTATTTACAAAACATATGAGTGATTTTTCTACATTGATCTTTGCAAAATTTTTTTGTTCTAAATTTTCCTCCTCTTTCCCCCCCCAACCCCACCCCAGATGACAGGTGGTTTAATACATGTTAAATATGTTAAATTATGACAAATCCAATATATGTATACATATCTATAGTTATCTTACTGCACAAGAAAAATCAGATCTAGAAAGAGAAAAAGAAAAAAAACAATCTAAGAAGGAAAACAAAATGTAAGTAAATATTCACAGAAAGCATTAAAATGCTGTGTTGTGGTCCACACTCAGTTCCCACAGGCCTCTCTCTGGATGTATATGACTATCTTCATCACTGAACAATAGGAACTGGTTTGAATCACCTCATTGTTGAAGAGAATCATGTCCATCAGAATTGATCAACATATAGTCTTGTTGCTGTGTATAATGTTCTCCTGGTTCTGCTCATTTCACTTAGCATCAGTTCATGTAGGTCTCTCCAGACCTCTCTGAAATCATCTTGTTGGTTGTTTCTTACAGAAGAATAATATTCCATAACATTCATATACCATAATTTATTCAGCCATTCTCCAATTGATGGGCATCCACTCAGTTTCCAGTTTCTTGCCACTATCAAAAGGGCTGCCACAAACATTTTTGCACATGTGGGGCCCTTTTCCTCCTTTAAGATCTCTTTGGGATATAGGCCCAGAGAAACACTGCTGAGTCAAAGGGTATGCACAGTTTGATAACTCTTTGAGCACAGTTCCAAATTGCTCTACAGAATGGTTGGATCCCTTCACAATTCCACCAACAATGTATCAGTGTCCCAGTTTTCCCACATCCCCTCTAACATTCATTTCAAAGGTTATTCTTAAGGCACAATGTTAAACAATGCATAAAACTTATGAGAAATGTTTCATACTAAGAAAACCATAGGGGACAATTGATATTCAGGTAACTCAGGACTTTTGGATTGTTACCAAATATTTAGGCTTCTAGCCATTCAGAACCATAAAGAGGAATGACAAAGCAATCAGAATTGACTTGCACATGGCCTAAGATTTTCCATTTGGACATCATCAACCTCATCATCATCTTTATCATATATTGTGCTGAGAAACTTGGCAGAAAACCTAGGTGCAATATAAAATTAATTCTCATAGACATAATTCCTGGCCTTAAAGAAAGGCTACTAAAGTCAGGAAAGATGCATGTAGCATTTAAGATTCATAAAAGCTGTGTTAAACTTTAGGTTCTTGAAATAAATATGCCCTGCCAAAATTGGGAAAAAGGAAAATAGTTTACCATATGTTCTTCAACTATTCAACCATTAAATGTAAAGATGGTTTCCCAATTTGATGCTTCCCTCCTTATCTTGTCTGCATTAGTTTTATTTGTACAGAAATTTTTAACTTAATATAATCAAAATTATCCATCTGGTGTTCAATTAGGAGTTCCAGATCTTCTTTGGACATAAATTTATTCCATCTCCACAGGTCTGAGAGATAAACTATATTACGTTCCTCTAACTTGCTTACAAGCTCCCTCTTTATATCTAGATCCTGAACCCATTTAGATCTTATCTTGGTATGTGGTGTTAGGTATGGGTCAAGCCCTAATTTCTTCCACACTAGTTTCCAATTTTCCCAGCAGTTTTTGCCAAATAGTGAGTATTTATCCCAAAAGCTGGGGTGTTTGGGTTTATCGAACACTAGATTGTTAAGGTTATTGCCTAGGTTGTCCTGATAACCTATTCTGTGCCACTGATTGACTGCTCTATTTCTTAGCCAGTACCAAACAGTTTTGATGACCGTTGCTTTATAATATTTTTTTAGATCTGGTACAGCGAGGCCACCTTATTCTGTCTTTTTTTTTATTAATCCCCTTGAAATCCTTGACCTTTTGTTCTTCCAAATGAACTTTGCTACTATTTTTTCTAGATCTGAAAAATAATTTCTTGGGAGTTTGATTGGTATGGCACTAAATAAGTAGATTAGTTTGGGTAGTATTGTCATTTTTATTATGTGCGCTCTGCCTACCCATGAGCACTTAATATTTTTCCAACTGACTAGGTCTGATTTTATTTGTGTGGAAAGTGTTTTGTAGGTTAGTTCGTATAGTTTCTGACTTTTCCTTGGCAGAGTCCCAAATATTTTATCCTATCATCTGCTGTTTGGAATGGAATTTCTTTTAGTATCTCTTGCTGCTGAACTTTGTTGGTAATATATAAAAATGCTGATGATTTATGAAGATTAATTTTGAATCCTGCCACTTTGCTAAAGTTGTGAATTGTTTCTAGTAGTATTTTAGTTGAGTCTCTAGGGTTCTCTAAGTATACCATCATGTCATCTGCAAAGAGTGTTAATTTGGTTTCTTCATTACCTACTCTGATTCCTTTTATCTCTTTTTCTTCTCTTATTGCTAAAGCTAACATTTCTAATACAATATTAATTAGTAATGGTGACAGTGGGCAGCCTTGTTTCACTCCTGATCTTATTGGGAATGGTTTTACTTTGTCTCCATTACATATGATGCTTGCTGATGGTTTTAAATAGATGCTACTGATCATTTTAAGGAAA
>JAJPUD010016411.1:0-21797 GCA_023553655.1 Myrmecobius fasciatus
GGTCTTTGGGTTTATCAAACACTAGATTACTATTGTCATTGAGTATTTTGTCCTGTGAACCTAACCTATTCCACTGATCCACTACTCTATTTCTTATCCAGTACCAAATGGTTTTGGTGACCACTGCTTTATAATATAGTTTTAGATCTGGTGCAGCTAGGCCACCCTCATTTGCATTTTTTTTCATTGATTCCCTTGAAATTCTTGACCTTTTGTTTTTCCAGATGAATTTTGTCGTTATTTTTTCTAGTTCAGTTAAATAATCTCTTGGGAGTTTGATTGGTATAGCACTAAATAGATAGATTAGTTTAGGTAGTATTGCCATCTTTATTATATTCGCTCGACCTATCCAAGAGCACTTGATGTTTTTCCAATTGTTTAGATCTGACTTTATTTGTGTGGAGAGTGTTTTGTAGTTTTGCTCATATAGATCCTGACTTTCCCTTGGCAGATATATTCCCAAATATTTTATACTATCGATAGTTATTTTGAATGGAATTTCTCTTTGTATCTCTTGCTGTTGCACCCCCTGCCCCATTAAAACAGACCTGTTTTGAGGTTCCTCCAGAGTATCTTCTTCTAGAATCGCGTTGCTCTCCGGATATTGTGGATTTTTTTGCTTCAGAATCAGTCTAGAGGCTTCATATTTTGTTGGTTTGAGGGGAGGTTAGAGGAGGTTACAGAGAATCCTGTCTGATCTCCGCCACCATGGCTCCACCCCCGGAAGGAAGTCAAATAATCCTATTTTAGAAAAAGAAATTGAACAAGCTATTAATTAACTCTCTAATTAAAAATCTCCAAGACCAAATGGATTTATATGCAAATTTTACCAAACATTTAAAGAACGGTTAATACTATTCCTATACAAACTATTTGGAAAAATAGGGAAAGGAGGCCCATCAAATTTCTTTTATAACAAAATTATCATGCTGATACCTAAGTCAGATAGGGTCACAACAGAGAAAGAAAATTAAGACTAATTTCCCTAATGAATATTGAGGCAAAAAAATGAAATAAAATGTTAGCAAATATATTACAGCAAGTTATCCCCAGGATAATACATCATGACAAAATAGGCTAGTTCGATATTAGGAAAACCATTAGCATAATTGATCATATCAATAACCAAACTCATAAAAATCATATGACTATTTCAATAGATGCAAAAAAATTGACAAAATCTAACACCAATTCCTATTAAAAACACTAAAGAGCATGGGAATAAATGGAGTTTTCCTTAAAATGATCAGTAGCATCTATTTAAAACTGTCAGCAAACATCATATGTAATGGGGATAAACTAGAACCATTTCCAATAAGATCAGGGGTGAAACAAGGTAGCCCATTATGACCATTACTATTCAATATTGTATTAGAAATATTAGCTTGAACAATAAGAGAAAAAAAAGAAATGAAAGGAATTTAAGTAGGTAATAAGGAAAGCAAATTATCACTTTTTGGAGTTGATATGATCATGTACTTAGAGAATCCTAAAGAATCAACTAAAATCTACTAGAAATAATTCATAACTTTAGCAAGATTGAATCATACAAAATAAAGCCACACAAATCATCAGCATTTCTATATTACCAACAAAATCCAGCAACAAGAAATAAAATAACTGTAGATAATATCAAATATTTGGGAGTCTATCTGCCAAGGAAAAGTCAAGAACTATTTGAACACAATTGCAAAACAGTTTCTACATAAATAAAATTATATCTTCTTGGAAAAAAATATCAAATGTTCATGGATAGATCAAGCTAATATAATAAAAATGACAATTCTACCTAAATTCTACTTATTCAGGGCCATACCAATGAAACTGCCAAGAAACTACTTTACAGAGCTAGAAAAAATAATATCAGAATTCATCTGGAAGAACAAAAGGTTCAAGGGAATTAATGAGAAAATGCAAATGAAGGTGTCCTGGCTCTATCATATATAAACTATGTTATAAAGCAATGGTCATTAAAACCATTTGGTACTGGCTAAGAAATAGAGTAGTGGATCAGAGGAATAGCTTAGATTCACAAGACATAATAGTCAATGAGTATAGTAATCTAGTGTTTGATAAAACCAAAGACCCCAGCGTCTGGAATAAAACTAACTATTTGAAAAAAGTTGTTGGGAAAATTGGAAAATAGTATGGCAGAAACTAGGCACTCTCCAACATTTAACACCCTATACTAAGATAAGGTTGAAATGGGTTCATATTTAGACAAAGAGTGATACTATAAACAAATTAGAAGAACAAAGGATAGTTTGCCTCTCAAATCAATGAAGAAAGAAGGAATTTATAGCCAAAGAAGAATTTGAGTAGATTATTGAAGGAAAAATGGATAATTTTGATTATATTAAGGTAAAAAGGTTTTGTACAAAAAAACAATGCAGACAAGATTAGAAAGGAAGCAGTAAAATGGGGGGGGGATTACATTCAGGTTTCTGATAAAGTCCTCATTTCTAAAATATATAGAAAATTGATTCAAATTTATAAGAATATAAGCCTTGTCTAATTGATAAATGGTCAAAGGATATGAACAATTTTCAGATCATGAAATTGAAACCATTTCTTGTCATATGAAAAAATGCTCTAAATCACTATTAATCAGAGACATGCAAATTAAGACAACTCTGAGATACCATTACATAACTCTCAGTTTGGCTAAGATGACAAGAAAAGATAATGATAATTGTTGGAAGGGGTGTGGGAAAACTGGGACACTGATACATTGTTGGTAAAGTTGTTCATGGTGAAGTTCAGCCATTCTGAAGAACAATATGGAACTATGCCTAAAGGGCTATCAAAGTGTGCATATCCTTCGATCCAGCAGTGTTTATACTGGCCCTGTATCCCAAAGAAATCATAAAAAAGGGAAAAGGACGCAGATATTCAAAAATGTTTTTAGCAGTCTTTTTGTAGCAGCACGGAATTGAAAACTGAGTGGATTTCGCATCATTTGGAGAATGGCTGAATATATGGTATATGAATGTTATGGAATATTATTGTTCTATAAGAAACAATCAGCAGGATGTCTTCAGAAAAGCCTGGAGAAACTTACATGCACTGATGCTAAATGAAGTGAATAGAACCAAAAGAACATTGTACACTGCAACAAGATTATATAGTGATCAATTCTGATGTATGTGGCTCCTTTCAACAATGAGGTGATTCAGGTCAATTCCAATAGATTTGTGATGGAGAGAGCCATTTGCATGCAGAAAAAGGATTGTGGGGACTGAAAGTGAATCACAACAGTATTTTCACCTTTTTGTTTTTATTTGCTTGCTTTTGATTTTCTTCCTAATTTTTCACCTTTTTGATCTGATTTTTTCTTGTGCAGCATGGGGATTTTTTTTAATCTGTGAGTCCATGAAAGAGAGTACACTTCTGTTATATAATTCTAGCCATGAAGTCATGCCTTTCTAGGTTTGGGGTGAGTGCTAAATTTTTATCTCATTGCCTTTGACATTTCACAGTTTCTTTTGGCATTGCCTCCAAAAGTTCCTTAAGAATCAAAGAAATAGTATTGCAGAATGACCTTATTAAAGGCTAAATTGAAGATTAGTGGCACTCCTTTATAGCATCACACTGCAAGAATAAAGACACAACAGATCACATCCGGAATTCTAACACTCTACGTACTGGAAATGCTTTATTGCAGACAGTGCTGACCACTAATGTGGCAGACATAGATGCATACGAAATGGAGTGAAGATATGAATGAATGCTTTTATTATCCAGCAGGACCACATCACAACAAAATTGGAAACAGAACTTATCTGTTACAGACAAGGACTTAATACTGCTATTTGGGAATTCTAGCCTCAGGTCCAAGTCACAAAGCATTATATTTCAGACCAAAGTGGGGTAATCATAAAAGCAAAAACAAATAAACAGAAATCAATAGAGACAGCACAAAACCTTTATTCCTAAACCCAGATAAAATGAATGTTTCATTATACAGAGGGACTAAGATTTGAAGAGGATAAAATTTAAGACCTCAAACTCTTTGAAAATCTTCACTTTGAAAAATTCTTGAAATTCTGCCTTATAATAAAACAGATGACTGAAATAATACTTACATTTCACATGGTTTTATAATGGAGGTGGGCATACTTAGACTGGAATTCCAAAAAGTCCTTTTTATAGTTTGACTGCATAAATCCAACTGGAAGACCAACTATAATAAAATAGAGTAGTTTCAAAGCTAAAATTTGCTATACCCATCATAAATGAAAACACTCTCCCAGAGTATTGGGGAAACATGTAAAAACATATATTGACCTGCACATATCAACTCCGAGAATCCATCAGATCTACTGACTTTAATTTTTTTAAGTGTCTTGAAACTGTTCAGTTATGCCAAGAGATTCCTATTAGCCCTCTTTCTTCTTCATCCTTCTACCAGTAAATCCTCCTCCACATTTTACTGGTTTACTAAGTGCCCCCATTCCATTCCATCTTCTCCAAAAGATTTTCCCCCCTAACATCAATCTCTTCTTGTCAATTAGCTGCTTTCATATATCTTATAACAACATTTATATCTCCTTCAACAATAAAAATCCTCTCTAATTTGATCTGTCCATTCCAAATATCTTTCATTCTATCATTTAAAAAATTAAATGATTTATAGCTGGTATTCACACTGTCTTTCCTTTCTCTTATCAATGCAGTAAGGTTTCAAGCTTCATTGTTCAAATGAAATTGATTATTTGTTTTCTCTAAAATTACCAATGGTATTTTAATTGCCATATCTAGTGACCTTTTATCAACCTTCTGCAGTTTTTTACCCACTCATTTACCTTCCCAACCATTAATTGGTTGGATTTTAGGCAGTTGTTATTCTTGTTTTTATTGATAATGATGATGATGATGATATTGATGATATTATTTTCTCATCTTTTGTGATGGAATTCAGAGTAAAGTTACTACCGTGATGTTGTTGTTTTATAACAATAAAATAGCTAATATTTACATATTATTTACATAATATTTATATATTATTTTTGCAAGCATTTTATTGTTATCTCATTTTATCTTCCTAACAACCTTGGAAAGTAACATTATTATAGCCATTTTACAGATGAGAAAATACAGAGGTTCATTGACTCACTCAGGATTAGATATTCAGTAACTGTTTGAAACTGGATTTGAAGTGAGATCATCCTGATTCCAGAATCAGCACTCTATTCACTGCTTATATTTAGTATTGTGAAAATGTTTATATATATGAATAAAAATTCTACATTTTGTAATTAAATGAAGGTATTAGAATGTAAAATCATCTTTTTAGACGAACAAAGTATCTTCAGGACAATTTCAAAAATAGGTAGGATGATAATGAATTATATACACCTCATTGTGTTAGCACATGATTTTGAGCTATTCTCTATATTTTGAAAGCTTTTTGTTCCACATAGATTAGAAATTATGAGTAGTTAGCATTGTGACATCTTTTTTGTCCTTAAGTATTTATGGATCAATCTTATAGCCAGGCAATTTTGAGCAATAATAATTCTCTAAAAATAGGTTGGTTCCAAAATTTTATATATTCAATTCTCAAGGATATTTTGATGTTATCATTATTGCTTTTGTGGTATCTATTAGTCAATACAAGATATTTTCTTTCCCCTTGATTATCAGGATAGGCCAACCATTTTCCCTTCTTAATGCCAATCAATCAATCAACAAGTATTTATTAAATGTTAGTTATGTTTTAGCCAATATGTCTAGAATTTCCTGCCTCTTCCCTGCTACCTTTTAGAATATTTAGTTTCTGTCAAAATTCAGTCTAAGGGTCGTCATTTACAGGGAGACTTTGCTAACATCTTTACCTTGTATCTTTGGCTGTGAGCAAAATACTTAACCTCTTTCTTCTTCAGATTTCTTGTCTGCAAAATGGGAATAATAAAAGCACCTGTCCCATAAGGGAACTGTGATAATTAAATGAATTAGCAAGTATAAAAGCATTTTGTAAATCTTAAAGTGCTATATAAATACATTACTCTTTATTGACCTCCAATTTTTTTTTCATGAACACATATCATCTTAATAGATTGGTAAACTGTCACTTTTATATATGGAAGAGAAACTTCTGATTCATAACTTTGCTTAAAGCTATCCTTGGTTACTATTTACACCATTAAAAAAGACATTTTTTTTCAATTTAAGCACCAAGACTTATTCAAACAAATTAATTTTGTTCTGCAATGTAGTCACATTGGGAACCTGTTGATTTTCCTATCTTTTTTATTTATTTTATTTTATTTTATTTTTGCTGAGGCAATTGGGGTTAAGTGACTTGCCTGCCCAGGGTCACACAGCTAGGAAGTGACTGACACCAAATTTGAACTCAGGTCCTCCTGACTTCAGGGCTGGTCCTCTAACTATTGTGCCACCTAGCTGCCCCAATTTTCCTATTTTTTTTTAAAGATTGTTCCTCTTTGGAAACTGCCTCCAGAAGACTCAATGAGTCATGGAAGAAAATCAGTAGTTATTTTATAATCATGTTTTGGTTTTTAGTCTAAAATATTTATTTCTTAGCCTGGACCCCCTTATACACCAGTCTGGAAATTTTTCCTTTTCTTTCTCAAAAATTCAGATCTAAAATCAAAGGAAAAAAATTATTCACATCAAGTATATTATACATGGACTTCTTTATACAACAAATTTCATAAATAAGTGTATATAAAGTTAATATGCATATATAATCAGAAAAAGCATAAAATACATAACCAAAAATGAAATATTGCCTGTCCTCAAAGAATTCCCATTTTATAAAAATAGGCAATATGTTTTGATATAAATATATACAGAATAAATACAAGATTAAATGTATGAAGCATTAAATATATTACTAGAGTAAATCTTTAGTCTGTTGTAATCCCAAAATCTCCACATCAGAAGAATTTACAGAAACTACAAAATATCTACTATATGCAGTTGCAATTTTTAGAAGTTTACTAGGAAATAAAAAGCCCCAGAAATAGATTCCAAATCTGGCATAAAGGCTTTGAAATGGCTGTGATGGGCACTTTCAATTAGTTAGACATTTCTTGAATACCTCTTTCCATACAGAAAAAAAACAAATGAAGTTTTGTCTTGCATTATGAACAATTTAATCTTTTGAAATGATGAGAAAATAATGAGAGGAACAGCTTCCTGGATTAAACCAAACTCTCACCAAAAAAGAAAGAAACAGTTGCTAAAATCTTCTGTATAAGTGACCATATCATCACAGAATTTTTAATTGAAGGAATCAACATTAGGCATAGACTGTTCTTCTAGATTTGGAATAATCAATTTTTAAAAATGCAGAGAAAAGTTAGGTAGGACCTCATATCCTAAAATTTTGCAAAGATAGTTATCTAACAATGTCCAAGAAAATCTAAAGAATAAAGTTCTAAAGGTACAAACAAAAATGAAAACGTATGAGCTAACAAGAATAATGTGAATGCTCGGGAAATGATAAAATAGAATTTTTAAAATATATACATAGGCATAAATATATTTGTATATATGCACATACACACACACACACACAATCCCTTATTCAAATGGTGCATAAGGAATCCAAAAAGTGACTGCTACTTACATTTCTAGGGGGAATCTTAGAATTGACCAACCCTAATGCTGTAGTTTAACTTTACTGATGTGCTTTCTTTCAGTTAATTTGACAATTAGTGCATGGAAAAGGCATTTACTCAAAGGCCCAACATGAAAAGTAGTCCCAAAGTATTTTCCTTCAGAATGTGGGACCATTTTCCAACAAATTTGAAAAAAGTTTAGGAAAAAGGTACATGCATACAAATTTAAAATACAATGTTAGTGAGGTACATGTAAGAGGAACACATGTGTACAATTTTAGAACTTCAGTTTCTCAATGTCCTTTCTATCTGGAGAATGTTTTATGAAATTTAAAGCTACGTGTATTATCAAGACATTAATAATGGATGTCATTCTGCTGCTATGCTGGGTTGGCACAGATCACAGAATTTTGGCTATATATATATGACTCATCTCAGATGGATTTTTAGATGGCATGATATCTCTACTGGATGCATCAGTCCACTGCTAGGCTAGGCTGGACAGGGTTTTTAATGACTGAAAATTTCATCTGTGCTTGATGACTTCTCCATGAAATATTTGTATTTGATAGGGTAAGCAACTATAGGCTCCACTGCCCCCAGTTTCTAATTCAGCTAGTGTTACTGCTTTCTTTCATCTAGGGTATTATCATACTGTTTTCAGAAATAGCAATGAGGGCATATCTTTAATTTAGGATTTGTAGAAACTTTTCTAATTGTGCTTTGTCAAAACCTTTGAAGTCTGTCACCAACCAGATGGATTGATAGGAAAGTATTGTCTTTCATATTTGACAAATCTTCCCATTTATGATTTTTTTTTCATTTTGGTGATGGACTGTACCCTAAAATAGTCATCTAGGTGTATTCCCTAGACTACGTTCTGTTTTATTGAAAATGGGTGGCTTTTCACTGGCTTTTTCATAATCAGTTAAGGTACTAAAAGCCTCAGAATCTCTTCCTGTAGTTGAATGTTTCATTTAAACCTGAGAGGTCCTCACACTTATATTTCATTGTCTCTGTTATGACTTTCCATTTTACGGAAGTCTCAATGTGGTATACCCTTATATATTTTCCTCAGTGAAAAATCTTGCAAATCACTTGGAAGAAATCATGACATCTGGGGAGGAACCAAGATGGCGGAGTGAAAATGTGACTTTCTGCGTCCTCCTCCAATCTTCTCTCAAATCAACAATAAAATAAGCCTCTGAACTGATCTTCAACTCAACGAATCCAGAAATATTTGGACACTGCTTTCGGATATCTCTAAAGAAATTCATATCAGGTTCTTTAACTCAGACAGAGGAATAAACAGTGGTCTCTGTACAGGCTGGAAATGAGGGTGGGACTCAGCTCAGTGTGGCAGACACTCCAAACTCCAAACACCTGGAGTTTATCTGAGGCACTCGGGACACTCTACCCTGAATGGTGACAGGTGTTCTGGCAGATTTGCCTTTTTTAATGAGTAATTTGGATTTAGTCCTAGCCCCCACCAGCCCAGCACCATAAGTTAATTCGCCAAATTGCCCCAGGGCAAAATCCTTCAGCCGCAATTTTTTCAAGCCTTAAAGAGACATCCATGCTGTCTAAAAAAAAAAATGAAGAAGCAAAAGAGAGCTCTCACCATAGACAGTTTCTATCGACAGAAAGAAGGGCTGACCCCAGATCATGAGGTTCCCTTAGACAAAACTCAAGAGGAAATTATTAAGCACCATCACTGGTCCCCTTTTCAAAAGGCCTTTCTGGAAAATTGCATAAAGAACCTCAAAAGAGATTTGGAGGATCAATGGGAAAATAAATTGAAATCAGTGCAAGAATGATACAATATCTTGCAAGAAGGATATGGTGCCCTGCAAAAGAGATATGAAAAAGACACCAATTTATTGAAAAATAAAATTGGTGAAGTGGAAAAAGAGTGCAATGAACAAAAAAATTCAATTGGCCAGTTACAAAAGGAGCTTAAAAAGGTAACTGAAGAAAACAACACTTTAAAAATAAGAATTGAACAAATACAAGCCAATGACTCAATAACACTTCAAGAATCAGTCAAACAAAAACAAAAAAATGAAAAATTAGAAGAAAATATGAAATATCTCCTAGTAAAAACATCTATTTTTGGAAAATATATCTAGGAGAGACAATCTAAGGATTATTGGACTTCCTGAAAGCCGTGATGAAAAAAAGAATCTAAACACTATCTTCCAGGAAATCCTGAAAGAAAATTTCCCTGAGATTGTAGAATCAGAAGGCAAAATCACCATTGAAAGAATTCACCGATCACCTCCTGAAAGAGACTCCAAAATTAAAACCCCAAGGAATATCGTGACTAAATTTCAGGACTATCGCACCAAGGAAAAGATTCTGCTAGCAGCTAGAAAGATCAATAATCAGAATCACACAGGATCTGTCAGCCTCCACACTGAAGGATCGAAGGGCCTGGAACCAGATATTCTGGAAGGCAAAGGAACTTGGATTACAGCCAAGAATAACCTATCCAGCTAGAATGAGCATTATCTTCCAGGGAAGAAGATGGTCATTCAATGACATAGGTGAATTTCACCTATTTCTACGGAAAAGACCAGATCTGAACAAAAAATTCAACATCCAAACACAGAACTCAAGAGAAGCATAAAAAGGTAAAAAGGAAAGGACTCTTGAGAACTTTATTTCTACTATGGAGATACTTAAAGTTTGGGGGTATAATTAACTAGATATTACTTTGATAATATGAAAAAGAAAACTAGAAGGGGAAAGGTTGTCATACCAGGGGAAAAAAGGGAAAAAGTGGTAAAATAAGATCTAAAAAAAGGAGGTAAAAACAAAGTAAAATCTCTTGAAGAGGCAAAGAAAACCTAATATAATTGAGAGAAAGAAGGGAGGGAGATGAGCATTGTGTAAATCTTACTCTCATCAGGTCGAGTTCTAAAAGTGTATATCAGACACTTGATTTCACATAGAAACTTGCCCGTTGCTAGAGGGAAGTGGGAAGGAAAGGAGTAAAAGAAAGGGATAAACTACTAGAAGGGAAAATAGAAGAATCAGGGGAAAGGAGTAAAAAAAGAGGGAGGGGAGCCAAAGGGTGCTGGATTGTTTGGGGGAGGAGGTGATCAAAAGCAAAGTTCTGGGGAGGAGGAAAGGGAGAAAGGGAAAGGAAAGGGAAAAACATAACTTGGGTAAATAAGATGGCAGGAAATAAAGAATTAGTTATTCTAACTGTGAATGTGAATGGGATGAACTCTCTCATAAAGCGGAAGCAGATAGCAGACTGGATTAAAAACCAGAATCCCACAATATGTGGTCTACAAGAAACACATCTAAAACATAGTAACACATATAGGATGAAGGTAAAAGGCTGGAGCAGAACCTATTAAGCTTCAGGTGAAGAAAAAAAAGCAGGGGGTAGCAATCCTTATCTCAGATCAAGTAAACGCCAAGATAGATCTAATCAAAAGACATAAGGAAGAAAACTATATTTTATTAAAGGGTACCATAGATCATATAGCAATATCAATACTAAATATATATGCACCAAGTGCAATAGCATCCAAATTCCTAGGGGAGAAATTAAGAGAGATGCAAGAAGAAATAGATAGCTAAACTATACTAGTGGGGGATCTCAACCTTGCTCTCTCAGAATTAGATAAATCTAACCACAAAATAAACAAGAAAGAAACTAGGGAGGTAAACCAATTGTTAGAAAAGTTAGGTATGATAGATCTATGGAGAAAATTGAATGGAGACAGTAGGGAGTTTACTTTTTTCTCAGCAGTCCATGGAACTTATACAGAAATTGACCATGTGTTAGGGCATAAAAACCTCAAAATCAAATGAAGAAAAGCAGAAATAGTAAATGCATCTTTTTCACATCATGATGCAATAAAAATCACATGCAATATAAGGCCAGGAGAAAATAAACCAAAAGTTAATTGGAAATCAAATAATCTAATCCTGAAGAATGAATGGGTGAAAGAGCAAATCATAGACACAATGAATAAATTCATCCAGGAGAATGACAATAATGAGACAACATACCAAAATTTGTGGGATACGGCTAAAGCGGTTATAAGGGGCAATTTTATATCTCTAGATGCTTACTTGCATAAAATAGAGAAAGAAAAGATCAACAAATTGGGCTTATTATTAAAAAAATAGAAAAGAAAAAATTAAAAACCCTCAATTAAATACCAAATTGGAAATTCTAAAAATAAAAGGTGAGATTAATAAAATTGAAAATAAGAAAACTATTGAACTAATAAATAAAACTAAGAGTTGGTTTTATGAAAAAACCAACAAAATAGATAAGCCTTTAGTTAATTTGATCAGAAAAAGGAAAGAGGAAAATCACATTGTTAGTCTCAAAAATGATAAGGGAGAACTTTCCTCCAATGAAGAGGAAATTAGAGCAATAATTAGGAGTTACTTTGCCCAACTTTATGCCAATAAATTTGATAATCTAAATTAAATGGAGGAATATCTACAAAAATATAGATTGCCCAGGTTAACAGAAGAGGAAATAAATTATTTAAATAGTTCCATTTTAGAAAAAGAAATAGAACAATCTATTAATCAACTCCCTAAGAAAAAATCTCCAGGGCCAGATGGTTTTACATGTGAATTCTACCAAACATTCAAAGAACAATTAATTCCAATACTATACAAACTATTTGAAAAAATAGGGACAGAAGGTATACTATCAAATTCCTTCTATGATACAGATATGGTGCTGATAGCTAAACCAGGTAGGGTGAAAACAGAGAAAGAAAACTATAGACCCATTTTCCTAATGAATATTGATGCAAATTTTAAATAAGATTTTAGCAATGAGATTACAGAAAGTTATCTCCAGGATAATACATCTTGATAAAGGAGAATTTATACCAGGAATTCAGGGCTGGTTCGATATCAGGAAAACTATCAGCATAATCAATTATATTAATAACCAAATTAACAAAAACATATGATTATCTCCATAGAGGCAGAAAAAGCATTCGATAAAATCCAACACCCATTCCTATTAAAAACACCAGAGAGTATAGGAATAAATGGAGTTTTCCTTAAAATGATTAGTAGCATCTACTTAAAATCATCAGCAAGTATCATATGTAATAGAGACAAACTAGAACCATTCCCAATAAGATCAGGAGTGAAACAAGGCTGCCCACTGTCACCATTACTACATACTATTGTATTAGAAATGTTAGCTTTGGCAATAAGAGAAGAAAAAGAGATAAAAGGAATTAAAGCAGGTAATGAAGAAATCAATTATCACTCTTTGCAGATGACATGATGGTATAATTAGAGAACTGTAGAGACTCAACTAAAAACTACTGGAAACAATTCACAACTTTAGTAAAGTTGCAGGATTCAAAATAAATCCACATAAATCATCAGCATTTTTATATATTATCAACAAAATTCATCAGCAACAGATACAAAAAGAAATTCCATTCCAAATAATGGATGATAGGATAAAATATTTGGGAATCTATCTGCCAAGGAAAAGTCAGAAACTGTACGAACTAAACTACAAAACACTTTCCACACAAATAAAGTCAGAAGTAATCAATTGGAAAAACATTAAGTGTTCATGGGTAGGCAGAGCAAATATAATAAAAATGACATTACTACCCAAACTAATCTACTTATTTAGTGCCATACCAATTAAACTCCCAAGAAATTATTTTACAGATCTAGAAAAAATGGTAGCAAAGTTCGTTTGGAAGAACAAAAGGTCAAGGATTTCAAGGGGATTAATGAAAAAAAAAAGGCAGATGAAGGTGGCCTTGCTGTACCAGATCTAAAACTATATTATAAAGCAGCGTTCATCAAAACCGTTTGGTACTGGATAAGAAATAGAACAGTCGATCAGTGGCATAGGATAGATTATCAGGTCAATCTAGGCAATAACTTTAACAATTTCGTGTTTGATAAACCCAAAAACCCCAGCTTTTGGAATAAGCACACACTATTCGGCAAAAACTGCTAGGAAAATTGGAAACTAATGTGGAAGGAATTAGGGCTTGACCCACACCTAACACCACCTACCAAGATAAGATCTAAATGGGTTCATGATTTAGGTATAAAGAGTGATATTGTAAGCAAATTAGAGGAACATAGTATAATTTACCTCTCAGACCTGTGGAGATGGAATAAATTTATGTCCAAAGAAGATCTGGAACTCCTAATTGAACACCAGATGGATAATTTTGATTATATTAAGTTAAAAAGTTTCTGTACAAACAAAACTAATGCAGACAAGATTAGGAGGGAAGCATCAAATTGGGAAATCATCTTTACATTTAATGGTTCTGATAAAGGCCTCATTTCTAAAATATGTAGAGAATTGTCTCATATATATAAGAATTCAAGCCACTCTTCAATAGATAAGTGGTCAAGAGATATGAACAGACAATTTTCAAATGATGAAATTAAAACCATCTCTAGTCATATGAAAAGTTGCTCCAAATCACTATTGATCAGAGAAATGAAAATTAAGACAACTCTGAGGTACCACTACACACCTGTCAGATTAGCTAAAATGACAGGAAAAGATAAGGATGAATGTTGGAGGGGATATGGGAAAGCTGGGACACTAATACATTGTTGGTGAAACTGTGAACAGATCCAAAAATTCTGGAGAGCAATTTGGAGCTATGCTCAAAAAGTTATCAAACTGTGCATACCCTTTGACCCAGAAGCGTTTCTATTGGGCCTATATCCCAAAGAGATCTTAGAGGAGGGAAAGGGACCCACATGTGCAAGAATGTTTGTGGCAGCCCTTTTTGTAGTGGCTAGAAACTGGAAACTGAAGGGATGCCCATCAATTGAAGAGTGGCTGAATAAATTATGGTATATGAATCTTATGGAATATTATTGCTCTGTAAGAAACGACCAACAGGACAATTTCAGAGAGGCCTGGAGAGACTTGCTTGAACTGATGCTGAGTGAAACGAGCAGAACCAGGAGATCATTATACACTGCAACAACAATATTACATGATGATCAATTCTGATGGACATGGCTCTCTGCAACAAAGAATTATCTCAAACTAGTTCCAATTGTTCACTAAAGAAAACCATATACATCCAGAGAGAGGGATATAAAATATGGACCATAACATAACATTTTCATCCTCTCTATTGAGGTTTGCTTGCATTGTGTTTCCTTTCTCTGATTTTCTTTTTTTTTTTTTTGTAGGTAGGATTTTTCTTGCACAACTTGTCAATTATTTCAACATTATTAACCTGTAGTGGACTTCCTGCCATCTAGGGGAGGGGAGGGGACTGGGGGTAAAATTTGTAATGGAAAGCTCTGTAAAGATAATGCTGGGGAACTACCCATACATATTTTATAAAAATAAAAAGCTTTAATTGAAAAAAAATCATAACATCTGTGGGCATATAATCCAGCACATATAATAGCATTTCATATAGTTCATATAGTTAAAACAGGTTAAGTTGAAAATATAATGAATGTTCAATATGAATTCACTAAATACTTAAAAGCTATAGTACATAATAAGAATATAATCAAATTTGTAACTATGCTATGGAAATACTTGTTTTATTCCATAAAATAAATAAATAACTATTAACGCATATGCACATAAAGCAATAGCATATAAGGGAAAATATCCCAAATCAATATTTGCCAAATATGGCATATCAGCTAGTATGTCAGTAACAAGTTTCAAGTGTGAGTGCTAGATCTGAAACTACTAGTTATGCAATCCTGGGAAAAACATTTTATTCCTTGAAAATCTCATTTTTTTTACCTGTAAAATGGGGTTAATAACACTTGTACTCCCAAACTCATAATGTTATTATAAAGGAAGAACTTTATAAATTTTAAAAGCCAAGCCAAATGCAAATTACCTCCATTTATTTATTTATTTAATTTTTTGTGGCAAACATTGTCATTTACATTGCATTTGCTCAATAAATGTTTGTTAGTTTGAAATGAATCATATCCACATGTACATAGATGGTGTTTGTGGTCATATATATAGTCTTTCACAAAATAAATCAAATATGAAAGAGAAAAGACTTGGCAGACAGCTCTAGACAAAAGTTTTTACTTTTTCATTTCTTCCTAAAAGTCATATGCCCCTATTTGTTCATCTTGATAACATGAGCAAAAAAAAAAAATAAGTTTATTTATATGAAAAGTTCATATTTTTGAAGTTAAATAGTTATTGAGGATAATTTGTAATAAAGATGATTTGTAATGAAGTATGAGTAGTTAGCAAATTCCATTTTCATTCATATTTAATAATATTCATATGTATGTATATCTCTAGGTACATATATGCATACATATATATGTGTTTATATATAGACACAATTGGTATATGTATATAATAGATTGTGTTGTGAATATATGTGGATATATGTATACATAAAATTTATATATGTGTGTACATATGTACGTGTGTATGTTTATCATCACAACCTCTGCAAAAATGCTAGATTTAGAACTAAAGGATCTGATTCAAATCCCAGCCCTTCTACTACCTATATTTTCTTGGGAAATTCAAACCTCTCTGGATCACAGTTTCTTTATCAATGAAAAGAGGGAATTGATCTACATGTCTTTTTCTTTTTGGTTAATTATTTATTTCCCATATTTAATATTCAGCTTTCATGGTATAGACAACAGGAGAGGAGATCATGGCAAGAATGAAGGTCACCCAAATGCCACAATTAGAGAAATTCTCATTTCTGGAAAGATAGAAGACCTACAAGGAGTGTGTGTCTTCTACGTGTATGTTTGCACATGTACTTATCTTTACGTGTGTGTTTGAGGTGAACAGGGAAGTTGGAAGAGGAAACAAGTTTCTGGCATGTTTTGCTCATTCATTCATTCATTTGCTCGTTCATTCATTCATTTACTTAATTGTTTTGCCTTTTAATTAAGTCTCAGAAGATTCAGTTTCCAGCTCAGAGCAGGAACTGGAAGGATTCCTTGAATTCAGGTTGCCCATCCCTAAAGAGCCCTAGAGTTATATTGAAAAGATAACCTTTTTTCTGCCTGACAGGGACAGGTATATAATGGCCCTAGTTGTGACCCACAGGAAACAACAAGCAAGCTGTTGAACTATTTACCATTGGCTTTTCTTAGGAGCCCATGGGAACAGTGGCCTTTGTGCTCTCTAACAATGTGAGCTCCCTGCCCTCTGCCCTCTCACCAGGATCTGTCAGGGTTGCCATCGAAACCCTGGAATGGATTCTGATTGTAATTGGACTGTACTCCACAGAAAGTGCTTTAAGCAACCCTGCCCCTAGAGTGTCCCAAACTGCAAGCTCTGATCTTCAAGGAGAGACAAATCAATTCAAGAGATGCATATGTGCATTATTTCTGTGACCCTGCTATTCATTCCTGGAATAGGCGGCATGAATCAGGACAGTGAGATGTGAGGCATGGGGGAACATTTTATTTTCAGGAGAAAAATAAAATAATTCTATATCATTGTATCAGTTTCAGTTTTGCATCTCTAAACTTAAGGTAATAGTTGTGGGCATTCAGTAGAATTTCATAAAGAATGCAATTAATAAATGGCATATGGAAAGACAATGGACTTAAAATTTCAAAGGGAGAAAATGGACTTAAAATTTCAATGAGAGAAGAATCTCTGAGAATAGAAAATTCTTTTTACTATAGGATATTTTCAACTTCTCTATAACTTAAAGCAATGACAACTTCAAGGACCTACCTAGGGTCACATACAGTACCTGTCAGAATCCATACTTGATTCCAGTTTTTGGCAACTCTGTCCAACTCTATATCTGATACTCCACACAGCCTCTTTCCTTGTACAGAATCTCTATAACATGGATAAATTTAAAAGAGATTCACAAGTCATCAGAAATATAGAGGACCTTAGCAAACATATAGTTAGAATTTATATACCTCATCTTTGGATAGTATTTGCTATATACCTGGTCACTATGCTAAGTGATTTACAATTACAATTTCCTTCCATCTTCACAATCCTAGGAAGTAAGTGCTATTATTATTCCCATTTTACAACTTAGGAAATCAAAATAGACAGAGGTTAAGTGATTTCCCCAGTGTTATACAATTACTAAGAATGTGAGATTGGACTGTAACTCGGGTTTTCCAAACTGCAGGCAAGTGTGCAAGGAGCAGGGAGATCATAGTGTTCAAGAGCACTAAGGCTATATTTCCCATGGACTCCTAAGAAAAGTCAGTAGTAAGTAGTTCAACAGCTTGCTTGTTTCCTATGGGTCATAACAAGGGTCATTAAATACCTGTTCCTGTCAGGCAGGAAAAAGTTTATCTTTTCAATACAGCTTTAAGGCTCTTTAGGGATGAGCAAACTAAACTATATATAGTCAAACCTCATTTTACAAATAAAGAAACTGAGATCAAATAAACTAAATTGATTTGCTCAGCTAATTAGTGTCAGTCAGGACTAGAAGCCACAATCCCTGGCTTCCATTCTAGTCCACATTCCACTTGGGTTCAAATTCTCATGCATGCATGAATATGACATATATCTATGACTAGGAGTTGTCATGTGAGCTTGATGGGCTAGTTCCTTAAGTCTCAATTTTCTTATCAGTAAAGCAGGGGTATTAACACTTAGACTAGTGATCTCCAGGATTGTTTTGGGAAATTTCGTCCTAAAATGAGAAAGTACTATAGTAATAATATATGTTCTTATATATTATACAGAGGAATCAAAGCCCTTGTCCTATCAAGGAAATTTTATCAGTTTTTCATGGACTTATATGAAAACAACAAAAACAACTCCAAATGCTGTCTAGTTAAGACTTTTTAAAAATTCATCTTTGAAGCTATTGAAAGACCTTCCAAAACAATATTTTTTTTACTGTTCTTCAGGAAGAAAAAGAGAATATCTCTGAAAAAAAATGAATGACCTTACCATATGTAAAAGTAATGTTTTGTTTTGTTTTGTTTTCTTAATTGTGGTCTGAAAAATAGAATTACCCAGCTTTTTTTACCCCATATTTAATTCAGGGATCTTCAACATACTAAGGTTCAATGAACAATTCTTATTTTGTTTTTCTTGAAAAAGTAAAGTTTTTTTTTACCTCCATAAGGTTCTGAAAACAATGACAGTGAAATAGACACAGCAGAGACCCAGCTTTCAATAAAGTGTAACAAAGTCTGTGTCATGTTCTAGATAGGATACAAGGATACTTTGATTATTTCCTTTGTGGGTGATCCCTACAGAGTAACAAAAGCACTTTATACACAGCTAAATAAATTTGAGGTATAATAATAATTATTATCAATGATTAATTCATCTCATTATATTATTGTTATTCAAGGAGTATTAATAGTATTGATACCGTACAATACTTGCTTTAGGTAAAAGATATTTGCTATTTCTGGATACATAGGCTCTAAAGGAGTTAACGTCCTTTCCCAGAGTGAAGAGGTCGCTGCCTTTGCAATGGAAATATCAGGTTCCCCAAAGCATAATTGGGTCAATTGTACCATAAATCTAGGAGAACATTAACTACCCTCTTTTTACCCCTTCTAGGGGAAGAAGAAAATAGCACTGCCTTCTTCCCCATCCTGTCTATCCCTTCAAGCTAAATTCACTATTGAAAATATGGCACAAAATGTAGATTTATCAAATATTTGTCATTTTATCTCTCTTTCTCTCCTTCTCTGTCCATACCTAACTTCTCACATATAAAGGTATGCACATATAGGTATAGTTTTATAGACATGTACATGAATATATCTATGTGAATATGTATATCTGTGTATGTTTATAGATAACATGGCTGACAATATATTAAGGTTAAAAGGTTATAAGCATATATAGGTGCATGTGTTTATGTTACTGTTCAATCATTCTCAGTAGTACTCAATTCTTTATGACCCCATTTGGGATTTTATTGGCACAGATAATGGAAAGGTTTGTCATTTCTTTCTCCAACTTGTTTTACAAATGAGAAACTGAGACAAACAAGTTAAGTGACTGACCCGGGATCACACAACTAGAAACTAAAGTTAAATTTGAATTTGCATCTTCCTTACTTCAGAAACTCTAAATATAGACATATCATTTAATTTTAGCTTCACAATAATCAAAGTAAGAGGAAGGCTAAATATTATGTATAATTTATGGTCATTCAGGCCCAGAGAGGTAAACTTATTTGCTCAAGATCCTACAGCCTATCACTGACAGAGCTGGGATAACATTATGAGTCATGAAATTTTGTGCATTTTCTATTTCAAAACTGTCATCCATAGTACCCTATGAGTATCCACTTTATATAAGGGCCTATGAATTTATGTGTTCATATAATGTGTAAAGGAAAAAGGACCTCATTCATTGGGGAAGAATCTTTGGATTTGTTGTTGTTCCATCATTTCATTTGTGTCCAATTCTTTATGACACCATTTAGATTTTTCTCAGCAATGATAACTGGATTGGGTTGCCATTTACTTCTCCAGGTCACTTTACAGATGAGGAACTGAGGCAAACAGGATTAAATTATTTTCCCAGGGTCACACAGCTACTAAATGTTTGAGGCTAGATTTAAACTCAGGAAAATAAGTCTTCCTGACTTCAGGCTCAGCACTTATCTGTACTGCACCCCCCTAGCTACTCTTATCTCTGGATTAAGTATCCTCCAAAATGTGTGAAGATTCTGTCACAGTTGAGGGTTGAAAAGAATATCTGCAGTTCTTCAGGCCTGAAGTTCAGAAATGGAGAGATTTTTGTTGTTGTTAGGTTGGGGGAAGGGGAAGTTTTTGTTTGTTTTGTTGGTTGGTTGGTTGGTTCTGTTTTTATTTGGTTTGATTTTAAAAGGAACTGAGGCAAGTAAAATGGAACAGAAGGAAACACGAGTTAGATGCAAACCATATCCAAGCTAGCAGTGGTATCAGAAGTTATATGGAAGCAGATATTACAAATAATATCTTTAGTGATAATTTATAATTTATAATATTGGCAGCCATGAGGAAATAGATACTGAGAAAAATTAATGTCAGATCTAATTTTTTGCATTTTACTTTCCTATTTTGTTTCATTAAAATTTTATTTTTTCATTAATTTTGAATAGGCTTTATGTTTTTTTGTTGAGTTTTTTTGGGGTGGAGGTGTTGCTATGAATTCATGATTATCTGGTTTGGTATTTTAAGTGAAGATTCCTAAGATGGATTCATAAACTACTGATTTTGTGAGATACTGACCCAAAAGACCTACAACTCATACCTAATATTTCTTGGACCATGTTAAAAAAGAGAAAAACTTTACCTTCTATTTTTTTATTCAATGTCTTATTTCCGCATTTATAGAACAGTACTTTATCATTGTAGGACACTGGCCTAGTAATCAAGAAACACAAGTTCTATTCCTGACTTGGCCATCTATTCACATGTGACCTTGGACAAACTATTTAACTTTTGGATAAAAAACTTAACAAACTATTTTATGTGCTCTTTTCTCTCCATCATCTCTAACTTGGTGGCTTCATCAGCTCTCCTGAGTTTAATTATCATTTCCATTCAAATGATTCTCAGATCTATCTATTCAGCACTATCTATATATCCAGTTTTAATCTCTCTCAAGCTTTAGCTTCACATCACCAAATATCTATTGTACATTTTAAACTGGCGATCCCAAGGGCCCACCAAACTCAACCCATCTAAAACAAACTCATTTTCTTTCTGCCCCACATCTGGCCTACTTTCAAACCTTCCTGTTTCTGTCAAAGGCACCACCATTCAAGGCTTGTAATCTCATTGCCATTTGTGACTCCTCATATTCCCTCATCCCACTTATCTGATCCAATCATGTCATTTCTTTCTCCATAACAACTCTAGCATTCATCCTTTTCTCTCTATTCACACAGCCACTATCTTATTTCAGGTCTTCTGGACCATTCTCTGGACTATTGTAATAGCCTCCTAAATCATCTCCCTTGACTCAACAATCTTCACTTTCAATCAGACTCCAGTAGTCACCAAATTGATTTCTTAAAACCCAGGTCTGATCATTCATTCCACCTCTTGCTAGTGCTTTCTCTATTATTTAAAAAAACCTTATATAAAATCCTTAGGATATTTGACATTTAAAGCCCTTCACATCCTGGCCCTTTGTAAACTTTCAATATTCTTATACACTGGAAGTCCCTTCTTTCCCTCAGCTCTCTCTCTCTCTCTCTCTCTCTCTCTCTCTCTCTCTCTCTCTCTCTCTCTCTC
>JAJPUD010016411.1:21807-34150 GCA_023553655.1 Myrmecobius fasciatus
CTCTCTCTCTCTCTCTCTCTCTCTCTCTCTCTCTCTCTCTCTCTCTCACACACACACACACACACACACTCACACACCTCTTTAGCCAGGTATACTTATTCATTGTTCTTCACATACAAAGCTCCTCCCTCCTCTTTCTGCACCTTTTCCCCTGGCTATTTCCCATACCTGAAATGCTACCACCACTCACCTTTACCTCTCAGAATCTCTGATTTCCTTTAAGAATCTCCAGGAGGATTTTTATGGTTCTTCTTTCTTGGTTTCTAATTATAAGTCCCTATAAGGCTACATTGAATTGCTTTGTATTCTATTGTATTGTATATTATTATAGATATGTTATTAATTGTACCCTATTATGGATTTATGTATGTACTTATTTTCTGTCTTGTTAGAATGTAAGTACCTAGAGAAAAGTAACTACAATATCTCCTTTTTTCAAATCTTCATATCCATCCCCAGTACTTAATATAGTGCCTAGCGAATAGTAGGGATCTAATACATGCTTTTTGCTTGTTTACTTTCTGTAGTATTTATAGAAAAACTAGTGAAAAGAATCACACTGGATGAAAAGACATAGAAATATGCACTGGTAGATAGAGTAAACTTTGTTGTTGTTATTAATTGTTTCAGTTGTATCCAATTTTCCATTATCCCATTTAGGGTTTTCTTGAAAAAAGATAATGGAGTGGTTTGCCATTTCTTTTTCCAGCTCACTTTATAGATTAATATACTGAGGCAAACAGGATCAAGAGACTTGTCTGGGATCATATAGCTAGTAATAGTAGTAGTAGTAGTAATAGTAATGATAGCAGCAGCAACAGCAGCAGTGATAGTAACAGTAGCAGTTGTACTAGTAGTAGAAAAAGATTTGAACTCAGGTCTTTCAAACTACAAGCCTGGAGCTCTATTCCCTGTACCGCCTAATTGCCAAGTAAACACTTAATAAATGTTTATTGAATGATGATTTGAATCTATTGGGATCATAGCCATATTAAGAAAAAAATCTTACAGTAATTTCTATGTGCATTATACCCCATATTAGATTATTAGTTCCATGAAAGCAGGTTGTTCACCTTATTATGTTTCCCAGTGTTTAGTATGGTGCTCTTAAAATAGTATATGTGTGGTACCATGGAAAGGATACTGGATTTGAAGTAAGATAATCAGGATTTCAATATTGAGTTACTACAAAGAAATCTTTGAGGAAGTTACTTAATCTTTCAGGGCCTAAATTTCCTTGTTTACCAAATTTAATGCTCAGTTAGATGGCCTTTCCTCCGTGATCTGATAATCTTCAGGCTTTACATGTATTCCTTAAACGATTGAATCTGCTACTTATATGAAAATACTGATAACATATTCTCCCTCTGATAACAAAAAAGTCTATTTCTTTCAGTTTCAAATGTTTATCTGATGTTCTCTACTTTCAAGGCCAAAGTCTTCCTTCCTGTCAACCAAAATGTTAACTACTATTTAAAATGCTTCTTTGTTCCACCTGTATATGTTAGAGAATGTTTGTTAAGAGAAGGCTAAGAAAATAATATGCCAAAGTTATAAGCTATATTTTCATTTTAAATGCAATAAATCTTGATTTTTCTATATAATCTCTTAAAGGACTACACCAATTTCTCAGAAGCACTGGTCTGAGGAAGTAGCAATGTTTACAATTTTGCAAAATCAAAATAGCCCCAGAATTGCATGCATTATTACGTACAACTCTCATTTGTATCAACTTCAAAAACAAACTACATAATTACTGTGATTTGCTTTTTTGTACAATATTTTGCAGTGTACAAAAAGTATTTACCCCCATGTTCTTATTTTGTCTTCATAGTCACTAGAGGAGAAAGGAAAGCATGTATTTATTCCCATTTTTAAAGCTGATGAAACTAAGGCTTAGGAAATTAAAGTGTCATACAAGAACACACAGAAATAGGAGCAGAACGGGCACTATTGCATAAGCTTCCTGATTCTCTGTCAGGTTATGTTCCCAATTACAATGTCATGCTTTCTTTTAGCTGACCCTAAGTGACATTCTGAAAAAATGAAGACCATGGGAAACTATTGTACTCCCTGTGAGTGAAAGGATAATTTTTTTTAATAAAGAAAATAATACAGATATAATTTTTAAATGATGACATGATATTTGAAGCCACCTTCTACTAGTTTAACACTTGCATATATATTTTAGGCAATGGAACAAGGGCAACATTTGAATCCCTAGATGCTAGGGCTATAGCAAGATGTACACAGAGGGAGATATCCATATTATAAGTCACAAGAGTACTGATTCATCCAAATGTATGTCAAATCAACCTAAATCCAACTACTAAAAGTTAGCATGAAATAGTTTGTAAGGACAAAGTGTCACATAAATGCTATAGAATATCTATAATAATACACTATTTACCTGATTGTAAAGTTCTATAAATATTTATTGTCTCAAAAATCTCCATTTCAACCAACATGATACCATCAACACTAACATGACATATCAACATAATATATTTTTAATAATGAAGACAAGAATTTAAAAAAGGAATGTGGTTTTTCTTGTCAATGTCTATAATATTTTCATTAGAAGATAGGCATTTTGATGTTAAAATCTTTTTGTGCTGCTTATTCTAGAGTAATTATCTAAGAACAGTTTACATGTGAAAAAATATTATATGTACAGTATTGCCAGAGTAATTGAGCTCTTATAACCTGCTAGGTGTCAAATTTACAAATTCAAATTGGTCCTTAGATTCAATGACCGGGAAGTCTTTCTTCTCTATCATAAAAAGAGGGAAAAGGAGAGGGATGGGGGAGGGGAGGGAAAGACAGAGAGAGAGAGAAGGGGGGAGAGGCAGAGGGAGAAGGAGAGGGAGAGAGAGAGAAGGAAAGTAAGAGGGAAAGAAAGAAGGAAAGACAGAGAGAGGGAGAGATGGAAAGAGAGAGGCAGGGAGAGAAGGAGAGGGAGAGGGAGATGAAGAGAAGGAAGAAGAGAGGGAGAGAGAATAAGAATTTGTATCTCTAGAAGTCTTGTCTTCCACACATGCTTAGTCTTATGCATTGCTTCACCTTTCCTGTTTCCTGAGATGTCTGCCAGATTTTGGTCCACCAAAGACTTTTATCAATTTTCATGCAAATAATATGAGAAGGAGAATTGCAAAGCAGAAGTTTGAGCTCAACAAAGCCCTGAGTCAAAAGGTTTGAATAAAATGCTAAGTATCATTAGCGGACTTGCTCCCTCATCCCAATCCAATTCCCAGAACACTGATTTTTTTTTTTATCTTCTTGAAAAGATGATCTCATACTGATCTAATGATGCTGATTCACAGACACAGTGAGGTAATGCACTTAAGATAATGCATCATCTCAATGGCTCTCACAAGTGTAAATATTAAACAGAATTTCAGGACAGCAGCAGCTTTTACTGTAACTAGAAACTGGAAACTAATATTAAGTGAAGGAAGCGACACACTGTAATGCTGATTAAAAATGTGTTTGGGGGAGAGGGAAGAAAATCTGGGGAGATTCCTTATTTTTTAGGATTATAGTCCCCTTCTATATGAAAAAAAATGGCATGTTGTCAAACTGTACATAATAACAATGGTTCACATTTATGTGGCAATTTTTAGACTTTTTAAGAACTATGCATATTGTATCCCATTTGAGAAAACAAACCTATACAAAAATTATCATTTATTGGACTTTTAGGGGTCAAGACTCAACCCTATGTATTATACTATTTTTCAGGCTGAATTAAGCTGAATGATTAAACATAAGCAGTAAAAAAAAAAAAAAACACAGATTTAACCTTTTTAGCTTTATATTGTGAAATTCTACAAGGTATTGGTAGTACTATTAAAAAAAACCCAAATATGGGGTTTGAACATCAGCTATGTTACTCACTAGTTATGTAACTTGGACAATTTCCTGTTTGTCTGGTCTCCAGTCTCCTTATCTATAAAGTGAGAGGGCTAGATTATATGACCTCTATAAAGTAATTTATGAAGACATTAGTTAAATCTTTTGACATATATCTCTATTTGTGCAAATGCAGCCTGAATCTAAATTTAATTCACAACTATGTTTAATCCTTAAATTTCTTTTTACATTTACATATATTGTTGTTGTTTGTCCTTCTGTCTCCAAGAAGAACTTGACATCATGAAGATGATGCTATGACTTGCAAATGAATCAGATTTAAGTGTGGGAAGTCACTAGCCCCACTTCCTCCTCAGGAACTATCTGGATCCAATAGCAAGATATGGATCAGAATTACTAGAGATGACCCTGGTTATACACATAAATGTATCTGTATGTGTGTGTGTGTGTGTGTATACATGTGTGTGTGTACTAGAAAATAATTTTGATTATATGCCACACAGACTTGAAACAAGACAGATATTCATTGGTGAAGGATCAATATTCATATAAAAATGGTGCCTCTATTGCAAAGTAAAGCAAGTCTAGTAGCCAAGGAAATAAAGGGAAGTATCTGTTAGGTTGATCTCATTAGATAATTGGATTTTATCTTTTGTCCTTGAGTTTTGTGTCTTTACTGATTAGATCTAGTAAGTAAATTAAAGCACACTCCTATTCTCCACCCATTCCCAAGGTAGAAATAAAGAACCTAGTGACCACTGCAATAAATGAAAATATCTAGAGATCAAAAGAAAGCTGAGGTAAGACTGGGAGAGGAGCTGGAAACTCACTAACTTTGCACTTTCTGTCTCTCAGTCTCTCAAACAGACAACTTACAAAAGCAGTTAGCCAGAGATTTAATCAAAAGAACCACCACAAAACAAATAAGCAAACAGATAAAGAACTCTAAATACTCTAAATATTGCTTCAAGAAGTATAGACGCCAAGATTTTTTAGTGATTTGAAGAGAATGTGCTGTGTTTGTTTCTGCTGATAATATCAAACACCTATCAATTAACAAACAAACATTTATTGAGAAATCACAACTTGTCAGGCAGTGTTAGATACTAGGGATGAACAACAAAAAATAAATAGTTGTTTGGTTCTTTTTTTGTCCCTATAGGAGCTTACATTCTGGGAAGAAAATATGCATCTATAAAGAAAATACAATATAACCTTGAGAGGGGAGACTCCAGTGCCTAGAGATAATAGAAGTTTCTTATAGGAGGGTATTACCTGAACTAATCTTTGAAGGAGACTAAATATTCTAAAACACAAAGATGAGTAAGACGGGCATACAGGCATGGGAGAAAATTGATGAAACAGAAATGAGAGATGGAGTATTATATAAGAGCAAGTAGGTCAATATGGTTGGATCAGTACATAGAGGGGAGTAATATGATAAAGCTGGTGAGGTAAAATGGAACCAAATTATAAAGAGTTTTGAATGCCACAAAGGAATTCATATTTAATTCTGGATAAGGAGTTTATTGATATGGGAAGAGAGAATGGGTAGAGGGTGACACAGATTTGTGCTTTAGGAAAATTACTTTAGTGGCTATGGAAAATGGATTAGGGTGAGGAGAGACCGAAAGAAGAAAATTGTTTAAGAGACTATTGTAACAGTGCAGACAATAAGCTAGGAGACTCAGACCAGGCTGCTGGCAATGTGCATAGAAAAAAAGGATTGTAAATGAAAATTTACTTATAAATGTCAAGATTTGGCAACTTATTGTATATGTGGAATAAAAGAGAATGAGGAGTTGAAAAAAAAAACAAAAAAAAAAAAAAACCAAGATCACAAACCTTATTTATTGTCAGAATAGTGTGGTTCTCTTGACCAAAATAAGCAAGTCCATAAGAAGGAAGAATGCATATGTGCCTAAACTTGGTGGTGGTAAAAATATAAAGAATTCTGTTTGGGATATGTTAAAATTAAATTATCTATGGGACACGTAGTTCAAACTATCTACTGTTTTTGATGATATAGAACTGTAGATTAGAAGAGAGACTAAGACTAGGTATCTAGAACAAAAGATTATCTGCATTGAGATGTCAACTCTAGAGCAGCTAGGTGGACAACGGATAGATCATTGGACCTGGAATATGAAACATCTCAGATCTAATCTTGCTCAGATATCAGTAAAATGGGGATAATAATAACTCCTATCTACCACTGTTATGAGAATCAAATAAAAAAATTAATTGTGTTGAAAATCTTAAAGTACTTTTTTTTTTCTTTTTCAGGAGAGAAAGATAGATTTGAAGAAAGAACAAGAAGTTGATTTCTGTGAGTGAGGTATCAATTTCTGTACCATGTCTTAGAATAAAGACTCTTGAACAGGGATAGAGTATATTTAACATGATATGGTCCAAAGGAAAACATGTTCAGTCATTCACTTCTCTATCTCTTCATGACTCATTGGTCATAGCATGATAGATCCTTCTATCTTCTACTATCTCTCAAAATCTGTCCAAGTTCATGTGTATTGCTTCCATGAAAGTGCTATAGAAATATTCATAATCCTTGCTATTGAAAGTATAAGGAGAGAAAAAGAAGAGAAATTAGAACAGAGTCTTGAGTTAGGAACAATTATGAGGCATGATGTAAAAAGGAATACAGCAAATGATAGATATACAGGTAGGAGAGGAATCAATAGAGAGCAATATCACAATTCAAATCCCAATCACCCTCCAAAAAGCATTAAAAATATCTGAGGAGTAAGAGTGATAGCATTTTGAATGTAGCAGAAAGGCCTAAAAGAGTACTAGGAAAGGGTTATTGGATGCAGCAATTAAGAGATCATTAGTAGAAATCAATTGCCATACAAATGAGTTGATCTTTGTACTAAAGGTAAAATGGAAAGAGTCTGCACAGAGGTTCTTAACTAGAGCTTCATGGATTTGGGGTATATGAATAGATTTCAAGGGGTCTGTAAAACTGAATGTGAAAAAGTACCTCATTATTTTCATTAGTTTCTGATTGAAAATTTAACATTTTCTTTTATTAACCCTGTAGGCAACAAATATTGTTCTGAGTAGTCCAAAATTTTTACCAGATTGTCAATGGTGTCCATGACACAGGCACAATAAGGATAACAAAACCTGGGTAGAAGAATGCTTTTCTAATTCCAGATTGTCAGAGAATTGACTATATCAGGAAAAATGAAGGTTATCAAAAAGAAGAAATCATTCTATAAACAAATGATGCATGTGTGTAGGAGAAAAAAAAGAAGGATGGTAAGTAGCAAAGAAGAAATTTCAAGTTTAGAAAGTAGAATTATGTAACATGGAGAAGGAGGAGATGGACAACTAAATATTTGGAGATAAGTATTGGGTTGTTGGTAAATAGGTCTGTTGGTAAATAGAAGACATTTGGATCATCTCAGGAACAATAAAACTTATTGAGTATCATGGCATGATAGCATCATAGCATCAATCAGTAATACCATCATATGATTAAGCTATCTAGCAATCACCAAAGAAAAAGCAAATAATCAGAGGTGGCTGGCTTTTTTCTGCTATGTAACAATGCAGCTTTTTGTCATCCTCATCTATGAAATAGGGAAATCAGTGTCTAGAATATGGCTGAGTCTCTCCCATACTATCAAACCTAATGGACACTGGTGATTCATATAAGGACAAATGATATCAGCAAAAAGAACTATGAAATCATTGCCAAAAAAAAATTAGAAAATAATTGGAGGGGGAAATTGTTCTGGGAGAATAAGAATTAATTTTATTCTTATTGCATACCACACATTGGGGATTCAGGAGAGAAAAGTAGATTTGAAGAGAAAAGAGCTGGCTAAGGAAATGGTGTCTATAAATGAAATTTCAATTTTTGAATCATAGTTTAGAATAAAGATGCTTGATCAGGGATGGAAGAGCATAATAGAAGGAAAAGCATATTTGTCTTGAGTCTCAATACTCCAATTAGGATGGCTGTTATCTGAAAAAGAAAATGGAGTAAGGAAAGTACCCACATAAATCTACCAAGCCTATTATAATAAAGAATTAGGTAGACAGTGATTCATACAATGTAATAAAGACATCTAGACAGAGTAGTGGCTAGGATACTGGGTCTAGAATCAGGAAGACCTATTTTCAAATTTGACCTCAAAAGTTCGTTAGCTCTATGACCAGTGGAATAAAACATAGGGAGAGTATGATAGGTTCAGTTGAAGGAGAAGCATAAAAAAATGATTATGGGTAATAGAAAAGATATTTTACAGAAAACCAAGACAAAAGGAAAAATTATATGAGGGCCCAAGGATAACATCACAAACCTGGTACAGAAGTATATGATAGTACTAATAAGAGACATTTACATTTTTCTTTGCTATCTTACTTGAATCTAAAATTTTTATATTTTAAGCTAACATTCATCATTTTAAATTCAGTTCTTATGTCATGTACACATTGTATGACTACTGCCAAAAGTAGGTCAGCTGATAAATTTGTGACTTTATCTTAGTGATAATATCATCCTTCAAAGGAAGAAGTAAAAAAGAAGAGCTGTTATTTTGGATTTGATTCTGATCGATACAAAGGTATCAGCTGCTGAAGTAGAAATGGAAGGAATCATGAGGACACTTGGTGAGTCCATCATATAATATGTGACAGCAAGAGAGATGAAAGTATTGAACAGTATGATATCATATCCAAGATTGGGAAAGAATAAATCCAGAAAGAATAAATTTCAGGGGAAAAAAAAAGATGAATCAAATCCCATGGACTGATTTCTAGAAGGAAAAGTCAATCCAAAAGAAATAAGAAATTTTCAAGAAAAAAATAACTGAAGATTCAAGAGAAAGTAATTTAGAAATTGATAAAAATATTAACTATCTCAAGATACCAATGTGAAAGCAAAATAAAGTCACTAATCATGTGTGAAAATTAGAAATAAGGCAAGGAAATTTTAAAAGATCATTATAGTTCTCTTAGAATTGTTACAGGAACACTAAAAACCACAATGAGCTGAAAGAGACACAAAAGGAAGAACACAGATGGAATGGAACTACTGATTGGGTTGAATGGTGTGATAATAGATGATTGTGAGATAGCAGAACTCTTTAATATTTATTTTGATCTATTGTTCTGCAAAATGGATTTGAGTATTGAAAAATTAAGAAAATTAAGGTAATTCAGATGGATTTGTGTGTGAATTCTACCAAACATTTAAAGAACAATTAACTCCAATACTATATAAACTATTTGAAAAAATAGGGAATGAAGGATTACTACCAATTTTTTTCTATGACACAGATATGGTGCTGATAGATAAACCAGGTAGGATAAAAACAGAGAAAGAAAAAATTATAGACCCATCACCCTAATGAATATCAAAGGAAAAATCTTAAATAAAATATTAGCAAAGAGATTACAGAAAATAATTCTCTGGATAATACACCATGACCATGTAGGATTTATACCAGGAATGTGGCGCTGGTTCAATATTAGGAAAACTATTAGCATAATTGACTATATCAATAACCAAATTAACAAAAACCATATGATTATCTCAATTGCAGAAAAAGCATTTGATAAAATACAACATCCATTCTTACTAAAAAAAACACTAGAGAGTATAAGAATAAATGGACTTTTCATTAAAATAGTCAGTAGCATCTATTTAAAATCACTAGCAAACATCATATGTAAGGGGGATAAACTGGAACCATTCCCAATAAGATCAAGGGTAAAACAAGGTTGCCCATTATCAGCATGACTGTTTAATATTGTATTATAAATGCTAGCTTTGGCAATAAAAGAAGAAAAATAGATTAAAGGAATTAGAGTAGGTAATGAGAAAACCAAATTATGACTCTTTGCAGATGATATGAGGGTATACATAGAGAACCCTAGAGAATCAACTAAAAAAATACTAGAAATAACCCATAACTTTAGCAAATTTGCAGGATACAAAATAAATCCACATAAATCATCAGCATTTATATGTATATCACTAACAAAATCCAACAGTAAGAGATACAAAGAAAATTCCCATTTAAAATAACAGTCGATAGTATAAAATATTTGGGGATCTATCTGCCAAGGGAAAGTCAGGAACTATATGAGCAAAACTACAAAACATTTTTCACACAAATAAAGTCAGATCTAAACAATTGGAAAAATATTAAGTGTCTTGGAGAGGTCGAGTGAATATAATAAAGATGACAATACTACCTAAACTAAGCTATTTATTCAATGTTATACCCATCAAATTCCCAAGAAACTATTTTACAGACCTAGAAAAAATAGCAACAAAATTCATCTGGAAAAGCAAAAGGTCAAGAATTTCAAGGGAATTAATAAAAAAAAGCCAATGAAGGTGGCCTAGCTATACTAGATGTCAAACTATATTATTATGCAGTGGTCATCAAAACCATTTGGTACTGGTTAAAAAAAAAGACTACTTGATCAGTGGAATAGGTTAGGTTCAGAGGACAAAACTATACCAATGTAGTGTTTGACAAACCCAAAGACCCCAGCTTTTGGGATAAAAACGCTCACTATTTGACAAAAATTGCTGGGAAAATTGAAAACTGATATGGAAGAAACTTGGTATTGGACCAAACTTAATGCTGTATACCAAGATAAGGTCAAAATGGCTTCATGATCAAGACATAAAGAATGATATTATAAACAAATTAGAAGAACATAGGATAGTTTACCTCACAGACCTATGGAGGAGGAAGGAATTTGTGACAAAAGAAGAACTAGAGATCATTAATGATCACAAAATAGATCATTTAGACTATATTAAGTTAAAAAGTTTGTGTACAAACAAAACTAATGCAAACAAGATTAGATGGGAAGCAATAAGTGGAGAAAACATTTTCACATTCAAAGGTTATGATAAAGGTCTCATTTCTAAAATATATAGAGATTTGATTCAAATTTATAGGAAATCAAGCTATTCTCCAATTGATAAATGGTCAAAGGATATGAACAGACAATTTTCAGATGAAGAAATTGAAACTATTTCTGGTCATATGAAAAGGTGTTCCAAATCACTATTGATCAGAGAAATGCAAATTAAGACTACTCTGAGATTCCACTACACACCTGTCAGATTGGCTAAAATGACTGGAAAAGATAATGACAAATGTTGGAGGGAATGTGGGAAAACTAGGACACTGATACATTGTTGTTGGAACTCTGAACAGAGGCAACCATTCTGGAGAGCAATTTGGAACTCTGCTCAAAAAGTTATCAAACTGGGCGGAGCCAAGATGGCCGAGTGAAAAGGTGAATCTCTGCGTCCTCCTCCGACCTTCTCTCAAATCAACAATAAAATAAGCCTCTGAACTGATCTTCAAGTCAACAAATCAGGAAATATTTGGATACTGCTTGCAGATATCTCTGAAAAACTTCACATCAGGTTTCTCTAGCTCGCACAGAGGGATAAACAGAGGACTCCGGTGTCAGAAAACTCTGGTGTAGGCCGGAAGTGAGGGTGGGACTCAGCTCAGCTCAGCTCATCCTGGCAAAAACTCCAAACTCCAAACTCCAAATTCCAAACACCTGGAGGTTATCTGAGGCACCCGGGACACTCTGCCCTGATTGGGGACAGGTGTTGCGGCAGACTTGCCTTGTTTAAGGAGTAATTCGGACTTAGTCCTAGCCCCCACCAGCCCAGCACCTTAAATTAATTCTCCAAAGCACCCCAGGGCAAAATCTTCACCCGCCATTTCAGCCGTCGTTTTTTTTCCCTACCTTAAAGAGATATCCATGCTGTCTAAAAAAAAAAAAAAAAAAAAAAAAAAATGAAGAAGCAAAAGAGAGCTCTCACCATAGACAGCTTTTATAAAGAGAAAGAAGAGATGACCACAGATACAGAGGTTCCTTTAGACAACACTCAAGAGGAAATCAGCAAGGACCATCACTGGTCCCCTTTTCAAAAGGCCTTTCTGGAAGATTGTTTAAAGAACCTAATAAAAGAGCTGGAGGATAAATGGGAAAATAAATTGAAATTAGTGCAAGAAGGATACAATATCTTGCAAGAAGGATATGATGCCCTGCAAAAGAGATATGAAAAAGACACCAATTTATTGAAAAATGAAATTAGTGAAGTGGAAAAAGAGTGCAATGAACAAAAAATTCAATTGGCCAGTTACAAAAGGAGCTTAAAAAGGTAACTGAAGAAAACAACACTTTAAAAATAAGAATTGAACAAATGCAAGTGAATGACTCAATAAGACTTCAAGAATCAGTCAAACAAAATCAAAAAAAATGAAAAATTAGAAGAAAATATGAAATATCTCCTAGGAAAAACAACTGACTTGGAAAATAGATCCAGGAGAGACAATCTAAGGATTATGTGACTTCCTGAAAGCCATGATGAAAAAAAGAATCTAAACACTATCTTCCAGGAAATCCTGAAAGAAAACTGCCCTGAGATTGTAGAATCAAAGGGCAAAATCAA
>JAJPUD010016412.1:11813-34150 GCA_023553655.1 Myrmecobius fasciatus
CCGGGCCCTCGTCGCTGCTGCTGCCGCTGCCGTCGCCACTGCCACCACCGTTGGGCCGCCCTTCCCCAGCCCCGCGCCTCCGGAGGCCCGCGGAAGCCTGAGGGCGGCCCGACCTCCTGAAGAGGAAGGGACAGCGCGGCCCCGACGGCGCGGACGAGGACGATGGTGAGGGCGCCTCCTCGGCCATGGGGGGACGAGGGAGGGCCCGACCCCCACCTGCGAGAGGAGGATCGGGAGAGCGCCGGTCCGGGCTCGGGGGCGTGCCCGGGACAAGGGGGGTCGGACCCCGCCCCTTCTGGCCCCACCCCCTGGGCCTGGCACGGAACCTATGAAATGCAAGTGCGGGTGTGAGGTCACGGGTTCCTAGCTGGGGGAGGGGAAGGTGGAGAGGACTAGAGTGAGCGGGACTAATTAATAATATGAAGGAGAGCTGGCCATGCTGTAAACACATTTACTCATATATAGGAATATAGATGCCCATATGTGTGCATATACCCATAATTGTGCATGTGCATATGTCCATAATTCATGCATATGCCCACACCTGTGCATACATTTATAATTGCATATGTGCACATGCCAATATTTATGTATGCACCCATAATTGTATCTATGCTTTTGCCCACACATGTGCATATGCTATATATGCACATATATACATAATTGTATATATGCATATGCCCATATTCATGCATAGACCATACCTGTACATATGCCCATAATTGTATCTATGCTTTTGCCCGTACATGCGCATACACCCCTAATTGTATATATGCATACATCCATATTTATGTATATACCCATATATATATACACCCATATTTATACATATACCCATAATTATATATCTATACTATACCCATATTTATACATTCATAATTGTGTACATGAAATACAAATATTTTTGAATTGATGGTAGCATGTATGGGTATGCATATCCTTACATATATTATTGTTAAAACTACACATATTCATATATACATGTGAATTTAGAGAGACAGAGAAAGGAGACAAAGATCATGAATGCATTTGATCTGGGGGAGGTGGGACTACTATTTTCACCCCCATTATCCAGATGAGGAAATTGAGGCAGAAAGCTTTCCCTTGATTTGGGGCAGTTTGAGACAGGAGTCTAATCCTCACCACCCAGTGAGAGAACATTTGCATAAAAAGACTCAGGGGTTTGGGATACTTGTCCTTCTAAATATAGCTTGCATTTATGTAGCTCAAGAGTTTTAAGCCTTTCTGGTGTCCTGGACCCCTTGGATAGGCTTTGAAGCCTAATGATGAGGTCCTGTGTAACTGGGTGCAGTTAGCAGAGAAAGACTGAAGTGATGGAATTGCTCCCTGGAGCAGGTGGGTATGGGGCACTGATGGAAATCAGTTTAGCCTCCTGCTCTGTGGAAATCTTCAGCACCTCTACCTTGCTATGTCTGGACAGAAATCTGAGTTATGTCAAGCCCCTGAGGTTAAATTTCCCCAATAAATCTGTCCATTGCTCATGCCATCTTTGCTGAGCCCCTTTGGGTCCATCCCAGTTCTGTACTGGGTGATATCTCTTACCCCCTTCACCCTTCATGCCTCTTTGGTGTCTCTCATGCCCCATCATGCCTTCGTTCTTTCTCCTTTTTATAATTAACTCTTTTAGGGTTCTAAACTCCTCTATAGATTTAGCCTGCCAGTTAAAGGCACACTCCAACCTTATGGAGTGTCCCCCTTTTCTTGGTTAATTGTGAAGAGGTACATTTTGCTTGTCTTTTCCATCATTAATGGTTAAAGCCCCTTTCCTTGCTAACTATATGCTCTCCTAACTCTGTTTCACATTTACCACCCCTGGTGTCTTAAGTATCTTTATTTTGTCTGTAACTTTTTCTCCTAAATAAACCTACCTTTGGACAAAGAGAAATGCCACTGAGAATTCTTCACATAACTGAACCCCAACATTTGGTGCCTACAATTTCAGCATTTGGAACCAGCAGTTAGTTGTTTTCCTAAATCATGTCAGTATAGTGTCTTAAGAATAATGTTTTAAAAATATATAAAATAAAATATACAATATTCCAAAGAAACCTAATGATATTGAAATTCATTGAGCAGAATGTTAAAAAAACAAAAATGGGTTTGAAGATCCCACCCTAGGACCTTTTGCCTCTAACCTTTTAAGGTTTCAAAGCGCCTTAGTGTGGTGTCATTTGATCTTCACAACATTTATTATTGTCCCCATTTTATGAAAAAAAAAAAAGCCTTTTGGGGCAAAGGCTATTGTGGCCACCATTTTACAGATGAGGAAACTGAGGCAGAGAATTTAAGTGACTTGAGGGTGGTAAGTATTTGAGGCAGAATTGGAACTCAGATTTTCCTCACTACTGAGCTACCTAACTGCAGAGTTTGAGATGATAACTTTAAATGAAGCCCACCAAAGATGCCCATTTTCACACGCTCCTTAACAGGAGTATTTGATTTGTTCACACTCCTTTTTGCAATTATACAGCCTAACAAACGGTAGTTGACAGCCTTGGCCATTTTCTTCTGCATCTACTCTGGTTCTAGTTCTCTTAGATCTTTGCTTCGAAGATTGATATAAACCATTTAAATTACTACATTATCCTAGTGAAAAGAGGCAGCTGGGATATGATGGTAGAGAGAGCTGATCTTTGAGCCAGGAAGAACTGGCTGTGTGACTGCCAGCAAGTGCAAGTGACTTACTCTCTTACTGCTCTGAGCAGCTTTATGGAGAAGGTATCCGTTTGCACTGGTAGGTATTTTCCTATTTTGGGAATTCCCATTATCAGTGAAATCATGTCCTAGTCGGTATTTGTATTTATGTTATTTAGCAGAAAAAACCAAAACCTCAAACCAAATCAAAACAAGAAACTACCAAATTATTGTGGATTGGAGGGAGAACCACCTTATGATTCTAAGAAATTCTGATTAGAAAAAGGCTGGGAACCCTTCTGCTTCTTGTGTCTGAAGTACCTGGCCAGTGTAATGGCCCATAATCAATTGTTTGTCTACCTGTAGAGGCCTTTATGCTTTTGTTGAGAAAAGCTACATTTTGCAGGTATACGCTCTCCTGGGGAATTTCTGAGATCCAAATAACTGGAGAGTTACTTCAGACTTGTGTCTGATGTTAAACTAGTGGGTTTCCCCCAGAAGGGCTCAATGTTCTTCCAATTGCATGTTACTTCAGTGAAAAATCTCCTTTTAAATATTCTGGCTTCTCCCTAGCAGAACCTTTCTGGGAAAAGGGCTCTGATTGGTTTGTTTTTGTTTCCCCAAGGGCAAGCCAGATACTTTTAAAGTGTGGGGGAGTGGACTTTAGCTATATTGCTGATCATGCATAACAACAGGAAAAATGGAACATTTCTCACTGAATGGAATTGTCATGAATGATAGGCCAGCTAAAGAAAATCACTTTCAATTTTTCTTATTTGTTTAAATGCCCTATTATGATGATTGTAATTCTATCTCCATATAAAGAAGAAAATTAAAATAAAAATTTTAAAAACAGTCTACAAAGCTAAACCCGATACTACTGTGAGTAACAAAAACCAAAGGAAATATCACACTTTATAAAATCCCAACGCCCCCAGGTTTCCTGGTGTTTCTGTGGGAAAATAAAAATACATTTTGAGTCCTGCTTGGTTTGTATTTTAAGGGCCCAGTCAGTCCTCCCTTTTAGACTTGCTTCAAAATGCTTGGGGAGGCTGTAGGTCAGCCTAAAAGCATTAGGAAATGAGTGGGAGCTTGGCCCTGAACGCTGGGATTTCTGCCTTTGTGGCTAAGGCAGAACCCTGGGAGGGTTCCCTTAGGCTAATGGGATCTTTACAGACAAGCTATTAGAGGAGCCGTGTAACTTAACCAGATGTTTTCCAAGCAAGAATGCCTGAAGCCTGTGGCTGCCTTGTAAGGGATTTAATTTTTTATAGCTAGAGTAGGGTCATCTTTGATATTGATAGAATTAACATGTAAAATTATTTCATTGATCTCATATCAGATCATGACCACGATGAATAATAATTATTTTTAAAAAGCCATCAGACGCAATAGATATGAGACAAGATGGACAAGTGGGCAGATTCTGGGAAGAACTTCATGAAATAATACAAATCAATTTAATTAAAAAAAAAAAAAACAACCCAGTGTGACCCTGGGCAAGTCACTTAATTCCAATTGCCTCAGAGAAAAAAAAAAAAACCCAAAAACAAAAAACCCCACAAAAATCAGTAAATTAACAGACCTGACCATTGGCCACATTCTATTCTAAGGGAAGCACAAACACCACACAAAGGTCAGAACATCCCACTGAACATATCATGGGAAGGATAAATCTTGTATTCCCGTCTCAGCTTCGAGATGCCTTTGACTTCCCGACCCTCACATAGGGTATTGTCAGTCTCCCCAAACTGGGCCAGACTGAGAAGGATATGTTGGCACCAAAACTAACCCCAATACTTGGTTTAACCCAATTGGACATGGAAGTCTCAAACTCCAGTCTTGTGCATGGCTTTGCTCTATGATTATTACCAGCACAAGGGCCTGGCTCTTTCTAGGGTGTCCCAGAAGTCTTAGTGTGGGCTAAAACTTTAGGCTCCCTGTAAAAAACTGTCAAGTCTAACACTGTAAATAATATATATTGGGGAAAAATAAAAATATATTGGGGAAAAAAATAAGCACTAAGAATATAATGTCCCAAAAGTCTTAATGTAGCCTAAAGCTTAGGTGCCCTGTAAAAAATTGTCAAATCTAAGACTGTAAATGATATATCTTAGGGAAAAATAAAAATATATTGGGGACAAAAAAAAAGCACTAAGATTATTATGCCTCAGAAGTCTTAGTGCAGCCTAAAGCTTTAGGCGCTCTGTAAAAAATTGTCAATTCTAAGACTGTAAATGATATATTTTTGGGGAAAATAAAAATATATTGGGGGAAAAATAAGAATATAATGTCCCAAAAGTCTTAGTGCAGCCTAAAGCTTTAGGTGCCTTGTAAAAAAATTGTCAAGTCTAAGACTAAATGATATATCTTGGGGAAACAGGATGTCTAAAATAAGCACTAAGTAAGTAATGTCCCCAAAGTCTTGGTGCAGCCTAAAGCTTTAGGTGCCCTGTAAAAAACTGTCATGTCTAAGAGTGAATAATATATCTTGGGGAAAAATAAAAATATACTGGGGGAAAAAATAAGCAAGCACTAAGAATATAATGTCCCCAGTCTTAGTGCAGCCTAAAGCTTTAGCTGCCTTGTAAAAGATTGTCAAGTCTAAAACTGTAGATGACATATCTTGGGGAAACAGGGTGTCTAAAATATAAATATAAACCCTTTTGGGGGTAGACGCAGGCTCTGGATTAGGAAGTAAATGTACCAATAATGCTTCCCCTTTGGCAAAGGGAACGCCAGCTTTCCCAGAACTGAATTGAACATTTGGAAGGTGTGGGGCCCTTGATGGGGTCCTGGGATGGCTCCTGGAATCGATCAGCTTTTTATGTTCACCAAAGCAACAAGACACTGAAGGAGGGACTCTGGGGCAGCTCAAAACTACTGCTGTCTTGTTTCTCCTGCCTTGCTTAAACCTGGGGACAGCTCAGGACTCTGAACCAGGGTCATGGGGTAAGGATCTCCCCCAGCCCAACTCCTTCGGTCACTGACTAGAGAAGCAATTTCTGTGGGGAAGGGGCCAGCCATCCTCACCACCTGCCAACCAACTGCTACTTCTGGGGCAGACAAGCCATCTACCCTAAGCAGCAAGGCCTGTGCAAGTCAAGCTACTACGATCACCTCTCTCTCTCTCTCTCTCTCTCTCTCTCTCTCTCTCTCTCTCTCTCTCTCTCTCTCTGTCTCTCTCTGTCTCTCTCCTCGAACTCTGATGGACATAGCTTAGGACTTGTGAGGATCCCCAAGGCCCCTGGCCTACTACTAACCTGCAACCATTACAGGGGAGAAATCTGTGTGAAAAAGGAGTCTGCCCTTCTCCACACCAACTTACTCCTGGATAGGGGATAAGACCAAGAGCCCCTCTTCCCTCTGCTCCCCATTGCCTGCCCTGTTTCCTGTTTCACCATAGCCACTCTCCTGCCAAAGGACCCCTTGGATTCATGGCCTGGCTATGGCTTCTGCAGGCACTTCACTCAAAGCCATTGAAAACCCTGGAGAGAGAGTTTACATCACCGGAGTCCTTGGCACCCACAAATAGTCCAACATATGAAACCATTGTGGTTTCTATCACCGTGAAAAATCCTGCATTACCATCTGCACCCCAAAGACCATGAGACCTTTCTGTCTGACTTGTAGCTGCAGTTTCCATATGGGGTGTCTCCCCAATATGATACAGGCTCTTGGAGAGCTGGGACTTTTATTACTTTTGTTTGTCTCCCTGGGGTTTTGCTTAATTAATATTTGTTTATGTCTTTTTAGGCTGCCTCTTTATATCCATTGCAGATCAGTGACTGGAAACCACTTGAGGACTGCTGAAAAGTCCAGGTAGATGTTATGGGTAGATGATGTTGGCGAGCTAAGGCTCCTTTTCTATAAGGGATGGCTCATTGAGGAAGAGCAGGGAAGGGAACTGTACAATTATAGTGGGTCTGTTCCATGGACAAAAAGTCACACAGTTTACATTGGAAATGTAGGGCCAGCCACATTGCCTCCTTCTCTTCTTCCTTCCTCTGCCCTTTCTCTCCTCCCTCTCCCTTCTCTCATTTTGTTTAATTTTGGGAGATAGCTGTATTTTCTTACTGCTTTTAGCTTTTCATCTCTGATAGTTCTGGAAAGAGTTAAGGATTAACTTTGTAACATGACAGGGTTAGTCCATGTATCATGGATTAAATGAAGTCATGAAGCTCTCTGTTGGTGATTTTCTGCCAGCCTAATGGAGAGGGTGGGCCAGGGCTATTACCCGAATCTAATCCTGCCCAGCATTTATGATTTTGGCATCATTCAATTTGGGTGTGCTCTTGGAAGAGACCAGCAGTGGAATCAGGCCTTGGAGCAGGTGCCCAAGCAAAATGGGAGGCTAATTGGAACCAAAGGACTGGAAGCAGTGTACCTCTCCTCCCTAGGTTACTTATCTATTCATAGCATTTTAGATGTGGAGCTTGGAGGCAGCTTGGTGGCTCCAGAGAGCCCTCAGCCTGGAGACAGGAAGATGAGTTCCAATGTGACCTTAGACTGGCTGTATGACCCCATGCAAGTCACTAAACCTGTTTGTCTCAGTTGCTTTAACTGTAAAACTGGAATAATAACTATCTGCCTTGTAGGGTTAGGTAGAGTTGGATCAAATGAGGTAATAATTGTTAGCACAATTATAGGATATTATATATGTAACATAAGATATAATAATAATGTATTAGCACAATTAGAATATATATAACTATATATGTAATATAATATACATGGCATAATAGATAATAATAATATATTGTTAGCACAATATCAGGCACTTAGCACAATGTCTGTTATTTATTCCTTTCTTCCCTTCTCCCTCCCTCACCTCAAAGGGGTCTCACATGCCATTTTCTAGATTAGAGTGTACCAGTTAATTGATTTGCCTAAGGTCATGCATGTAGGGAAGGTCAGAAGTGGGTCTTCCCATTCCTCAGTATATTCCTTCCTCAGTACTATGTTGGTTTCTGCAGGGGGACTATCTCAGTCATCTGGGCCAGAGGTAACTGAGTGGGGTGGGATGAATGTGGAACAGAATCAGGATTTACTGCCAAAGTCATCTTGATTAAGTCCCTTGTAGTCCATGAGGATTGGCTGGTAAGCCAGAGAACACCAGAAGACCTTGAGTCCAGAGGGGAATTGGATGAATAGTTAGTCTAGAGAAGATGAAGGGAAGCATGATAGATGTTTTTCAAGGCTATCATATTGAAGAGGGCAGCCGGGTAGCACAGTGGATTGAGTGCCAGCTTTGAGTCAGGAATACTCATCTTCCTAAATTCAAATTGTCTTCTAGCTATGTGACCCTGGGCAAACCACTTCATTCTTTCTGCCTCAGTTTCCTCATCTGTAAAATGACCTGGAGAAAGCAATGGTAAACCACGCCAGTATTTGTGCCAAGAAAGTCTCAAATGGGGCCACAAAGAGTTGGACACGACTGAAATGACTCAAAAAGAACAGCAACCTATTGAAGAGGGATGGGACTTGTTTCATTTAGTTCAAGGGATTGAAGAGCAGTGGGTGAGAATTACAAAGATTTAGACTTGAACCCCTCCCCACCAAACAACAACAACAACAACAAAAAACAACCAACTGGATACCTAGTTATCCTTGTTTAGAATGGGCTGCTTTAGGGGTTAGTAGATCTTCACCTTGTTGGAAATTCAGAGGCTAGATGGCTTAGATATGTTGTGTTGAGGATTCTTTTTCAGATTTGAGTCAGATGGCCAATGAGTTCTTTTCCAAATCTAAATTCTGTGATTCTGTAATTTTGTTTTTCTGGGCCTGTTTTTTTAATCTGTAAAATGAGATGATTTCCAAGGTCCCTTCTAGCTTCAACATTCTATTCTTAATAAATATTCAGCATTTTTGAAATGGCAGTGAGGAGAGAACAAGTTGGCTTGTGCTGTGGATTGGAAGTAGAGAAGTTAGGAGTATAATACTTTAAAGATATGCAGATGCCTTAGTGTGAGAGATGTTTTATGGGACATCATACATTTGTCTTTAATCTCGCTGCCTCCCATATAAGATTCACTTTTTTCCTTCTCCTTATCTCTGCCCCACTTCTCCATTGAGTCCCACTTCTATGGGGAAGCAAAACAGGGCATTTAGGAATAGAAAAATCACTTGATTTGTATGGCAAACATTCACAATACCACTTTTATGAAGATGCTCACTACAGAATGATTTTCTACATGGATGAGGATTGAGCTCAGTTGTGCAATATGAGATATGTGGTTCTGAAACTCAGTCTTCAGAGCACACTGTCCTGGTTCAGACAGCCTTGGGATTAAGTTGTGACATGGCCTCTAAGTAGTAAAATGCGTCATTTTGGACCACATACAATTCTTAGGGAAACAGAAACATGTTACTTGAGCTCTCAATGAACAGCAGCCAAGCCCACAACACTAGGAAGACAGGATGAGAAGATCATCTATTACTACAATAGAAATGCTAGGATTTGCTTGACCATCCATGTCCTGACTTGCATATCACCCTGTGATTCTCACAAAGACTGGGTTGGTCCAACAAGGAATTGCCAGCTGTAAATGCTGGGCAAAGCTATCTTAAATACATGCTGCTTCTCTATCAGACACGAGAAAGTCTCAACCTCATCTCTAGGGCTTTCCCATTTCATTTTATTGGCAGCATAAGGAATTGGCCCCATGCAAAAAATGGTCAAGTAGGGAAATCCATCAATTCCCAAATTGTCTTTAGACTTCTGCCTCTATAAGATTTATCTTCTTCCTTTTCCCCTCTAGGCTTTGCCCTATTCCTTTATAGGAATCCCTTTAAAGTCCTCCTGGATTAGGGTAATTTTTGAGTGGAGAAAAAGGGACCAAAGAAAGAGATATTGACTGGACTTGGTAACTGATGGGGTGTTGGGGATGAAGGAAAGGGATGAGCCAAGGATGTAAACTTGTGTGACTGGAAGAATGATGGAGCTGTTAATAGATTTGGGGAAGATTAGAGACAGAAAAAAATATAGTAGATCTTATTTTGGACATGTTGAGTTTGGAATGCTTAGAAGACATCTGGATGAAGATGTCCAGCAGATAGCAGTACAGGCCTGGACTGCAAGAGGCTGGTCATCTCCATTTATTTTTGCAAAAAATAAAGGGGGGGGGGTCTTGATAACTCAAAATAATGAAACTATGGTAGTGGAATTGCAGATTTATATTTGAGCAGGAGTAAATTTATATGCCTTTACAAATCACATTGTCTAATAATGCATTTTTACATCCTTTGGTCTTTTTTTGATTTTCATAGCCTTTCTGTGAGGTCAGTTATGGAAAGGAGATCATCATTTTATAGTTAAAAAAACTGAATTTCAGAAAGTTCAAGTGATTTACTCAAGGTAACATAGCTAGATAAGTATGAGAATCTGAGTTCCAACTCAGGACCAACTCTATGACTTTATGTTCAGTATCTTCCCCCTGTACTGTAATCATAATCCCTGTCTGTTCATAAAGCCAATTTCATGAATATGCCCCAATTTTTCTCTCTCTGTCTTTTTCTGTTTCTTTGCCTCTATATCATTCCCACCCCATCCCATTCAAATACCCAAAAGTTTGTACAAGATATAATTCAGAAAGTAAGAGGACAAAAATTTTGACCTGACAAGTGAGGAGACACTGTGGAAAGGAATAGCAATCTCATCCCAATTATAGAATATTAAGGAAGATCCAGAATGGAAGACAGCACTTTTGCATGGGGAAAAGAAAGCTGAGTTACATTTGAAATTCAGAAATGAAAATGAAAGCCACTTTGAGGTTCTCACTAATCAGACTGCCAACATAACTCAAAGAGGAAGTCGACAGATGGTGGAGGGGTTTTAGGAAAACAAGAACACTAGTGCATTGCTGGTGGAACGGAATTGTTTCTCATTCTGGAAGGCAATTTAAAATTATGTTCAGACTACACCAAACTGTCCACACCCTTTGACCTTGCTATATCATCACTAGGCCTATATATCAAAGAAAGCAGAAAAGAATCCATATAGACATACCTCATTTATTGCACTTTATTGTATTTCACAGATAATAGTGCAAATTGAAAGTTTGTGACAACCCTGTACTGAGCATTAGTGTTTATTTTTTCCAATATCATGTCCTCATGTATTTCTTTGTCACATGCTGGTATTTCTCACAATATTTCAAACTTTGCCATTATTGTTATATCTGTTATAGTTGATCCATGATCAGTAATCTTTGATGTTACTATTGTAATTATTTTGGGGGAGCAATGAACCACACGCATATAAGATGGCAAATTTGATAAATGTTTCGTGTGTTCTGACTTTTCTCCAACTGGCCTTTCCCTTATCTCTCTCCCTTTTCTCCAGCTTTCCTATTCCCTAAGACACAATAATATTGAAATTAGGCCAATTAATAACCCTACAGTGACCTGTAAGTATTCAAGTAAAAGAGTTAATCTTTATAGCAAACTTCATTGTTGTCTTATTTTAAGAAATTCCCACAGCCACCCCAATATTGAGCAACCCATTACTCTGATCAGTCAGCAGCTATCACCACTGAGACAAGATGCTCCACCAGCAAAAAGATTATGATTTTCTGAAGGTTTAGGTAATGGCTGGCATTTTTTAGCAATAAAGTATTTTTTAAATTAAGGTTTATACATTTTTTAAGACAAATACTGGTGCATACTTAATAAGACTACAAAATAGTATAAATATAACTTTTATATGCACTGGGAAATGAAAAAAATTTGGGTGACTTGCTTTTTTGTGAAAGGCTGGAACTGAACCTACAATATCTCCAAGGTATATTTAGAGCAGCTTTTTTAGTGCTAGCCAAAGATTTGGAACATAGGAGCGAATCCTCTTATAATAATTGATGACATACATATTAATAACAGTAGATTTATATAGCATCTATTGTGTCCCAGGCATTGGTAAGTACTTTACAGATATCTCATTTTATACTCACAACAACCCTGGAAGGGAGGTGCTATTATTGTTCCCATTTTATAGTTGACGAAACTGAAGCAAAGAGAGAGTAAGAGACTCATTCAGTATTACACAGTTCATAAGTGTCTAAGGCCATATTTGACTTCAGGTCTTCCTGACTCCAGGCCCAGCACTATCCACTGTACCACCTAGGGAAAGGCTAAACAAATTGTGGCACATAGGTGTAATGGAATATTGTGCTATAAGAAATGATGAAATGGATAATTTCAGAAGAAACCTGGAAGAACTTTATGATCTGATAGAGAGCAAAGTGAGCAGCATGAGGAGACACCTATATAATAGTAAGGACGATATTAAGAAAAAGTTTTGAAAGTCTTTAGAACTCTAATCAACACAAGGATAAATCACAACTCGAAAACAAAGGTAAAAAAACACCACCTTATGATAGAAACATGATGAACTTGAGATTCAGAGATATAAAGCTCTGGTGATTTGTTTTACTAACCTATGTAGTTATATATTGAGGACTTTATTTCTAATAGCTCCCTGGGGTGTGGAGGGAATAAAAGGAAGGGAAAATTAACCAAAAAATGATTGCTAATTAAAAAAACAAAAGAATTTGAAATTGCATTTTGTTTCTTTAAAGGGGTCCTGAAGGATGTGTCCATAAGGCTTTTTGGCTGTTTACTCAGATGGCATTCTTTCAGATTCATTTGACATTACAAGATGCCGCAGTTTGTAATGCCACAAGTTAGACGTCTCTGTGCTTTCTCCCCCTTACTATTTTCGTCTTACAAAAGGAAGAATCAGGAAATGTCATCCCCAAAGCTCTTGTAGCCCAGCCAATTTACATGTAATATACATATGCAAGACTTGTTAAAGTAAGTACAGCTAGAGGGACCTGTCACAGCCACCTGTCTCTGTGGGACATCTCCCTTGTGCAGATTCTCCCCCCCCCCAGAGTCATCAGCCATCTTCCTAGCCCCTTCCCATTGCCTCCCTGCCTCAGCAGGTTCAGCTTTGGTGTGGGGACTGAAAGGCAGCGTTCTGCCTCAGTTCATCTGACAGAATGACAGCATCAGCTGTCTGCATCAGATCTGGCTTAGAGCCCAGTGAGCAGTGACATCTCTACCTGGGCACTTCCATACTCCCTCTTGTAGCATCGTTTGCCGCTGTCCCACACGCTCACATCCTCACAGTGCTGAAGGACAACAGGGTGCTGTCTTTCCCCTCAAACCCTCCCTCCTTCTGAACTTCCCCACAGCTACAAAAGAGAGCACCATTTTCCCAGTCGTCATCCTTGGCTCCTCATTTCACCTGCCCCTTGTATTCTGATCCATTGCCAAATCTTATCATTTCCATCATCACAACATTTATCACCAACATCATCCACATGCTGATCATCCCCCCAGTTCACTTTGTAATGGCCTCCTAATTGGTCTCCCTGCCTCAGGTCTGTCCCTCTCCCTGACTTGTCTGCTGTCCAAGTGGCCCTGCCACCTTCCTGCTCAATAATGCTCCGGGTGGCTATTTTGCCTCCAGAGGACCAAATACAAGGATCCCCTGCATCGCTCGGACCCTTTCTCCCATGTACTTTCTGGTTCAGACACACCTGTCCACCTGCCATCCCTTGATCAGACCTGAATTTCCCAACTCTGCCATCCTTACTGGTGATTCCTTTCATACCTGGAGTGCTCCCCTCCATTCCCTCTACCTCCTCTATCCCTGCGTGCTTTTTTTCAAGGATTGGTTCACTATCTTCTCCAGTACATCTTCCTGCCCCCAACATCACAGGGGGCTTTCTGCTTTCTGCTTTGGATGTAACATGTAGATACCAATTTATTTACATGTTCCCCTTCTAGAAGCTTCAGGTAGAAGTGGGGAGGTATTGAGTCTACTCTCATGGACTGCCACAAGCAATAATTATATTTATTTAGCATTCTAAAAAGGCTTTACTCATATTACACAAGAACTTTGTGCAGAAGGGCTGTTATTATTCCTATTTTACAGAGGGGGAAACTGAGACAAACTAGTTTTATGTGACATGTTCAGGGTCAGTAAGTGACCCTCAACTCCCCCAACTCCAAATTCAGCATTCTTCATTGTACCACCTGACTACCATTGGGCAATCTTACTCAGGAAGGGAGGATTAAGCTTATTTATTAAGGATTAATTAAGGTATCTTGACTCAGATTCATACTTTGATGTAATCTGTCTCCCAAGTCATACAGGACCCAACCACAAATCACTCGAGATGCCCGGTCATGCTACTAGAATTGATCCATCTTCCCAAGGGTGTAGCAGCCAAGGGCCACATGCCCCAACCGTAGAGACAATCAGAGAGCACAACATTGAGTTTTGAGGATTCTAAGAGCCTTTGCTGCTATCAGATTCCTCACTTTCTCAGACACTCTACCAGGCTTGGGCAGTCCTGTCCAGGATGCCTGAAGGCAATGTTAGCTTAGCTTAAAGACCCTTTCCTTTCCCTGGGGTATGGGTGAAACCCTCTGCTGCTCCTCTCCAGGGTCCAGCCTTAGAGAAATCCTTCCCTCTAGCCCTGACTGTTACTTTCATACCAGCACTTAGTTGTTAGTTGACTGAAATGTGAGCCATTCTTACACTCTGAGGTTCCATATTTTGGTGACTGCCACGGAGTTAACAATTTTCTCATCTGTGAAATGAGACTGGACCAGACCATCTCTAAGGTCTCTGATAGCTTTTGACAACCTGTGCTTCCTTGACAACCTACTGGGCCCCTCTCTCTCCCTCTGCCTCTATCCCTTTTTTCACCATGATCTGAATCACAGGGAAATCTGATCAGAGTCAGGAAGTGGTCTGGGTAAGACAGAGGTACCTGGGGGCCAGGTGGTATTTGTCAGCTTCCTTCTTCTACTCCAGCTACAGCCTTAGACTCCATTAGTCACGGATTAATGATACCCTCGCTGCAAATAATCAGTACTGGCTGCTGCATTCATGGCCTAAACCAAGGCTGGATGCAGATGCTGGCTAATGTCACCTTGGTCCCATTAATTATACACACCGGTTCATGGGGTGACAGAGGGGAGAGGGAACCACAACCGGAACTCTGAAAATATTATAGTGAAGGCAGGGACAGGGAACAAATAGGAGATATACTTGTTTTAGAAAATGACTCTTTAAATGAAATAAAAACCTGAAATTGGAAAGTGAATCCATAGCAGGAAGCAGAGAATATGTGTCTGAATGAATGGGTTTGTCCTATCCATCTTTGTTTCTAAGAATGTTTTTAAAGATATGCATATTAGATGCACTAATCTCCCCATATATCTCTCCACCTGTATCAATCCATAAATAAAATATACAGCTGCTATGCAAAGAAAGTATTGCTTGTATGCAAGATTCCCGCAGGTTAATTTCTCTTGCAGAGGGAACTGCCCTGGTTTACATTGACTTTCAATGACCTACTTGCATGCATAGATTCAGACCTGCTTTCTCACAAGTGGCCTGGCTTGTGTGTGTGTGTAGGCAGGTATCCTTGTGCTTATATTATTTCTGTCTTCTTCAAGCTCCCAGAGATCTGCAGGAAAAACTCATATATAAAAAGTACCTCCTTCAATCCTATTTTTAGTTTGGAAACCCGACATGACATTGTAGAAAATGGCTTCCCAAAAAATTGGAAGGAAAAAAAAGATGTACTTGTTTGTATATTCTCTAACATCATTATGGATGTCAGCATTATTGTTACCAACATTTTAGTAACTGGACATTATCCTTTACTTTAGTATTTACCGCTGACCCCCCGCCCCCAATAAGAAATGAAGTCCTTCAGGATGGATTTTCCCTCACAACTGGATATTAATGAACTGGCTGACTTTCTGTTGTTGAATATTATCTGATGGTAAAGTTTGTGCCTATGAATTTTGGAATGTTATTGTCTATCTTAGCAGCTTATCTCAGTGTAATTTGGACTCAAATAGGAAAGTCCTAAATAATGTGACACTAAAATATTGGGTATTCTCAGAATGAAGAGTTGTTTTAATCACTATTATCAGATTTAAAAAATATAATTCCTGTATCCCTTATTAATGCTGAAGTCTCATTTTTTTTTTGGCAATGACCAACATATGGGTAACACTGCAGCTTTTGAGGTGAAATTTATAGTTAAGCCAAAGATTCAATGAGGGACTAGGGAATAAAGGGAGAAAAGATATTTTTTCCCATAAATCTGTTTTGCTTATCTAAATCATTCTCTATGGTGATTATTTTTTGAAATAAAAAAACTGTAAAATAAATAAGAGAGGATAGAAGATTAATTTATATACAATGTTGCAGAATGCAATCACAGCAGAGAAAACTGTTCAGTGCTTTGAGAATTATTTTGCTGCTTGTAAACTAGATTACAAAAAGTTGGATAAAAAAAATCAATGAACTATTATTTATGTTCCATTTAATCTAGGTGTTTTAATAACATCTATCTGACCAGCTTTGGTATTGATTTCCATTGCCTAGGGATACATTTAGCAAAAAACCAAAAAACCAAAAACCAAAACAAAATCCAACAACCACTTTCTTGCCAACTTGCTTTTGCTTTCTGTTAGAAAGGACATTTTGCACTGTTATTATTATTAACATTATTAACATCATTATTATTACTAGAAATGTATGGTCCTGAAATGCATACATCTGTCTTTCACCTGACAGACATCCCAAAATAGTTCAAAACACAAATCCCTACCCAGCTTTTCAAACTTCAGTAGAAATAAACTGCAAAGATGCTCCCACTGTACAACAGTGGGAATAAGTTTGCAACAAGGAGTAACAGAAACCTAGTAGAGCAAAATGATTTGCCTTAGGCAAAAATTAGAATTTCCAGTTGCTCCTCCACATTAGCATTTTCTCAGTGAGTCAACCAAATTCTAACTGGGCCACTGAAATTATAAGCAAGGAAAGGAATTAACATACAATGGAAAAAATGAGGAAAAAACCTCCATAATACTAGAAAACCAATAGGGTTTTCCCTGTGCAGGGAATAAATATGGTCATGTTTAGAATATCATTATGAATATTCCAATGGATAAATTCCAAAGTAACCTTTAGGATTCAGGATCACTTTTAAAATCAGGGATTTTAAAGAATTGCTACACTACATAGGCCTGGATTAGATGAAATCTAATTTCTAAATCTAAGCTTGCTGACTCTCATAAAGGATTCTTATTCTGGGATCCAAGGACTTTTTTTTTTTTTAATACTTGGATAACTGCATTTTGTTGTAATTGGTTTCCTTTGTAATGGCATGTAATGGCATTTTAGTTTTTGCATTTAAAAACATTATTCAGAGAAAGGGTCCATTACACAAAAAAGGTTAAAAACCTCTGGGCTAAAGAGGGAGAAATGTTGGCTCCCCAAAGTGATCATCTATAGATTCAGTTGGGATTATGTATATGTTAAGCGCTTTGAAAAATCTCAAAATTCTTTGTCAGCTATTATTATTGTTATACATATGGGCCCATTTATACTTTCTGTCTCTCTGTCTCTCTGCCTCCCTCTCTCTCTGTCTCTCCTCCTCCTCTTCTTCCTCCTCTTCCTCCTCCTCCTCTTCCTCCCAGGCTGCCTGACTAATCCTCCACTTCTAGCATTACTATTAAAGACTCCTTCCTATATGGCAGCATCTCTTTGGAACATGTCCATACCACTTGGGGAGGCCCAGGAAGAGCTGGGGGTTATTTATGGATCATTCTGTGCTTAGATGTCCACTGTCCTTCTGTGCAGGTCTGTTGAAGTCCATGTTCTCCGACTCTCTGCAACTCCCACTGTTGCCTCTGAACTTCCCACTGTGTGGGTCTTCCCATCATCACTTAGTGCATCTTGCTCACTGCAGTTCAGAGATAACTGACAAGGTTGTATTTCTCAGTGGGACAGAGGAGCTGTTTTCTCAGTATCACTTCGTGGTGGTGATGGTCACTGGATGCTAAGATTTTGAATCTAGAGACAGAAAACTCTGAGAGCCTGGCCCAGTGATCCTAGGCCCAGATCAGAGGGACCCCCGTCCCCTGACCCCAGAGCCTCCTACTGGGATCCTGCCAGTGCTTCTCAAGCCATGGATGGCATGAGGGTGGTGGAGAAGAGCACAGTGCTTTTTATGGAAACTCCACCGATGCAGACCCCGGCATTTTACTGTCTTAGTGAGCTTCCTGGAGCACTGAGAAGTTACGGGACTGGCTCAGGATCATGCAGACAAATTTATGTGAGAGGCAGAACTCAAGTGCAGTTCTTCCCGACTCCACTTTGCCTAGAACATAACCATATTAATACTAAGTGGATGAAAGCGGCATTTTCCTGAACATGGGCAACGGCGATCTATCAGGCTAACTCTTAAGCAAAAAGGAGGAAAATGATACACATTTTGCATGCATGGGCATGTATACTCACACCTGTTTATGTGTACATGCACATGCATATGTAGCACACATATATTTACATATGAACACATCCCAACAGAAGGCATATAAAGGCAACGAGTTCTTTTGGGAAAAGCTTATGAAAACATTTCTACATACATGTATATCATTTATCTATCTCTCCATATATATATGAATACACAAATATGAATCCATAGGTGCACATAGTCTATAGATATATAGAAAAAGAAATAATGCTCCATCTCTATATGTGCATATAGTTATGCAAACATATGCACATACATGAGTACTTGGGGCACTATTTTTCATATGTATGCATATAGAGAACATACATTTATTCCTCTACTTGTATAGATATACACATATATGAACTGGAAGCATTTCTCTTTCAATATATGTATCCAGAGAATATTCACACATATAGAACATAATTGCATGTACATATGCACACATATATACTTGAAGCCCATTTCTTTTTCTATATGTGTATATAAAGCATACTTATATTCATATATATGTATATACATATACACACATGAACTGGAAGGCACATGCCCATTTCTACAATACAACAAATATATCAACACGTGTATACACACATGCACAGTGTACATGCATGAAAGCCTCTCTTTGCTACATGTGTGCATGTGCACAAAACACACACACATACACACACACACATGGATGCGTATATATACACATATATGAACTGGGAGCACCATTTACAGAGCTGACAGAGGTGGACGTGGAGCACTCTGGTTTCATGCTGGGATCCTGGGCTTGGGTCATTTGGGCCTGACCCTCACAGCCAAAGCCTGACCTCAGAAACAGGTATTCACACGCTGAGTTGGGCTGGCTGTTGGTCCAGTGACTAGCCAAAGGTGCCCATTACAGACCTTCAGGGCCAATAGCCTCTTTGTATGATCATGTTTACTCTCACTTCACTGTTTGATCATTCAAAACCCCTTGCACTGATTTACAACAACGTCATTTCTCTGGGGAAGTGGAGGCAGCACAGTGTGGTGGGAATGCTGTTAGACTTGCAGTTAGAGGACCTGGGTTCAGATCCTGGTTCTGCTACTTAGTCCTTCTGGGCCATTTTGGCGTATTTGGGCCTCAGTTTCCCTCCTGCTTATAAATCTCTGGCCCCATTTTTGAAGGATCAGGAGGAACACTTGGCTCGCTTTCCTATGTTTTGTATGGTGGTTCTCTGCCTTCCCAGCCCAGTGATTTAAATCTTCATATCTGGGTATGGCCAGTAAGTTCTCTATGATTCTGCGTGGTGAGGCTCATGGTTTCTAAACCCCGGTCCAAGTGCTGCTGCTCGACAGATGCTGCTGTTTAAAAATAGATCCCAAAGTATTTCAGGATGCTCCTCTACAGCTGAACTATTTCCCCTCCTCATCTGGTCTATCCTTATGCTTCAGTCTGAATGAGAACCCAGAGCAGGACTCCACAGAATGGTGTTTTTTGGTTTTTTTTTCTAGGGGAATCATCAGAGGACACTTGTTAGCCCGTGGAGAATTCCAGGGGCCTTCATAGCAGCAGATTGTTTCTGGACTCTTTTTAATCAAACTCCCCTGGATGGAGAATTGGGAGATTTGTGGCAATCCTGTGTAGAGTAAGTCTATTGGAGCCATTTTTCTAACATATGTTTACGTCATGTCTCTGTGTAACATTTTGGTAATTTTCACAATATTTCAATTTTTTTCATTACTTTTATATCCGTATGGTGCTCTGAGAGCAGCGATCTTTGATATTACTATTATAATTGTTTTATAAGATGGTGGACTTATCAATACGTATCCACTGCATCATCCACTTGCTATTCCCCGCATCTCCACCCCCTTCTTTCTCTTTTTCCCTCTTCCTTGAGACATAACAATATTGAAATTAGGCCAATTAATAATCCTTGTATATCCTCTAAGTGTTCAGTGAAAGGAAGAGTCAATTTATAGGCAATCATTGTCTTATTTTAAGAAATTGCCACAGCCACCCCAGCCTTGAGAAACCATCACTCTGATCAGCCAGTAGCCATTAACATTGGGGCAAGACATTCCACTAGCAAAAAGATTATGATTCACTGAAGGTTCAGATGATAATTAGCATTTTTTTTTAGCAATGAAGCATTTGAAAAATTAAGGTATGCACATTTAAAAAAAACAATATTATTGCACACTTGATAGACTACAGGATAGTATAAACATAACTTTTGTATGTACTAGGAAACCAAAAAATTCATAGGACTTACTTCACTGAGCTATTCACTTTATTATGGTAGTCTGGAACCAAACCTACAATATGTTTGAAATAAGCTTATATAACGATCAATCTAGTTGGAATTGGAGATTTGAATGAAGGAATCTGAGTGTGTGTTCCAAGTCAAACCTCTGAGAAGGAGAGCTGCTTAGAAGAAGGAGGAAGGTGCAGAAGGTTTATAAGAATATTGAGTCCATTTTCTCCTGGACTACTCCTTTCTAAAATTAATTAAATCTAGCTAAGTGAATAGCAACTGATAACCATGACTAGAAGCATATTAGCGGGGAGTGGATATGAGCTATATAGTATTAAAAAGATAGCTTCTTCTCTCCCCCCATTCCAGACCATCACACTCCTCCCAGAACCCCTACTCTTTCTCTTGGGGTTCTAATTCAGTACATGTGGAAATGGTTATTAAAAAATCCCAGAGCCTACACATTCTACACAGATTTAGAGAAATAGCTGATGCAAATTCTAAGAGATGAAAGTTGGGGGGCTGAGTTTGGGTAACTGGGGAGAGTTGGGGTTAAATATATTAGAAGAGTTAATAAACAAAATAGTCTTTTAGGAACTCCAAGGAGTTAATTCCCCTCCAAATTGATTTACTTTTCATCAGTAGGATTATCTCCAAGGTGTGGCACAGAAGGATGAACATGTATGCTCAATTTTTCAGGGATGTTTATTTTATTTTATTTTTTTAAAAATCTAAGCCTTTGAAAGATTTTGCCTGTTGGCACAAATTGAAGGCAGAGATTAAAAACTTTGGATGTTCTTGCAGCAGCACTTTGGGAAAAGCTCCCGGAAGTGGCTGCATCTCTGTTTTTCCTCATGTGCAAAGAAGATGGAATAATCCCATGAAATTTAACGTAATTTCAAAAACATATTTGTGACAGATTCCTATAATGATTTACTGACTGATATTTGACACATTTGCAAAATGCATAATTTGCAATTCCTGCAAATCTTCTTACACTTAAACTGTCATCTTCCCTTTGAAAAGATGGTACCTTTCTTATAGCCAATTATTCTCTGATTCAATCACACAAAGTTTATGCTTGGTGCACACCAGCTGTGCCAAAAAAAATCACTAAAAGCAAATGAGTGGAGATGATTTTTTAAGAACTTGGATGAGAGCCTGCCAGGGTATTTTTCCCCTATTACTTGGTTCCCCAGGGAGAGCCTTGAGAGTTTCCTCTAGGAGAGCCTGAGGCTCCCAAATTGACCTTTAGAGAAGTGAACCAAAATCACATGAAGATATTGTGGTGAAATCACTAATTCAATAAGGCAAGCTGCAGAAAAATGAGTCTTCCCCCATCCCTCCCTATCCTTATTCCCAAATAATTATGAGGCATTTTATGGGAAGATTCCAGGGCAGCCCACAATGGAAAGATGTTCCAATATTATAATTTCAACTTTCTGTTTTTACAAAAATGTCGTAGTCTCATGGGATCATAAATTTAAACCTAGAAAAGACCTTAGAAGTCAACTAGCCCAATCAGCCTCCTCCTTTATGAACTGAAGTCCAGAAAAGTGAAATAATGTTGCTAAACTTCAAGAAGTTGTAAGTAGGTAAAAGAGCCAGGATTTGAACTCAGGTCCATTGTTAAGTATGGTGCCTGGTATACAGTAGGCACTTAATGAATATTTATTGATTGAATGGCTCCAGATTCAGAACTCCTTCTCTACAAGATGATTTGGACAATCTTTATTGTAGAGATGAAACCAATTAACTTCTTTGTTAATTCTTAAGGGATGTCCTATTAATGATGGTATTCTTACAAAGAAGAGAAAGAAAAATCCAAAGTTGTGAAGATGAGAATGAACTGGATGGAGTCCAGAGGATATTAACTCTAGAACTCAAGGAACACTTGGGAGGACACTTGATCCAACCCTATTATGTTATAGATGAGGGTACTTGTTCCCTGAGAGGTTAATGACTTGCTCACAGAATAAATAATCCAGCTGAGATTTGAGCCCAAGTACTGGGACATTTTTCCTACTGTATAACACTGCCTCCCAAATTTAAGATGGGATTGACCTGCATTGAAATAAGTTGCTGTTCTGGGGCTACTTGATGTAGCTGCTGATACAGGTTG
>JAJPUD010016413.1:18437-34144 GCA_023553655.1 Myrmecobius fasciatus
CACACACACTCATACACACACATACACTCACATAAACACACATACACTCACATAAACACACACACACTCATACACACACATAAACACATACACAAACATACACACACATACACACTCACATAAACACACACACACTCTCACATAAACACATACACACACATTCACACACACATACTCATACACACACACTCATACACAAACATACTCACATAAACACTCATACACAAACATACACTCACATAAACACTCATACACAAACATACACACACATACACACTCACATAAACACACACACATAAACACATACACACACACACACGCTATGCGCCCATCTCTCTGCCTGAGAGATCTGCCCACAAGGAGGATGAGGATGAAGACCATAGCAGGGCCTCTGTGGATTTCATTTGGAAGCGGGGCAGGCCCCCCTCCCCCAGCTTCCACTACCTCCATGCCATTGTTCTCACCCTGTTTATAAGAGCTTCAGCCTCTGCTCGAGTATTTTTTCCTTGACTTGGCCCTGACCCTGTCGTCCACTTCTGTCCAGCCAGTCTACCTGATAGCCCGAGGTTCCTGACTTTTTCCTTCCTAGCCCAGCCCTCCCACCTACCCTTCCACTCCCCAAAGTCCCATAGCCTACTAGGGGCCATTTCCAGATGCAATGGTCTGAGATTCTAGCGGTCAGTCACGCCCAACCACCACCTTAGCGAGCCCATTGGGCCACTCAGGTTTAAGACGGGTAAAGAGAAACAGTCTCACAAATCGGGCAGGAGGGTGTGAGCTAACACAGGCCTGGTGTGCAGGTAGCTGCCAAGGCCTGGTTGGAGCACAGGAGGCCCTGAAGGATCAGACCAAGGTGATTCCCAAAAGCCTCCAGTGCCACGGTGACTTCAGCCAGGAGGCAGTGAAAGGCTCTGGCTCATGGGAGTGATCTAGGAGCCTATCTATTAGGAAGCTGGAACACGCTCTCCTGGAGAGGAGACAATGGAAGCAGCCAGAACCACTGATTTGCTCTTAGGCTGTATTAACCGAGGCCATGTTCAGGAAGAAGCTGATGATAGGCACCCCACAGCTAGAGGACTTATTAGTTCTGGGAACCTGAGTTTAAGGAGAGTACTGATAAACTGGATAGGCCTCAGAGGGGGCAGACAGCAACGGGGAAGGGCCTGGAACTTGCGTCCCATACGAATCAACTCAAGGAACCGGGCCCATTTATCCTGCATTAGAGTTAAATGATCTTCAGACATCCAGATGGCTATGTTGAGGCCCAATTAGACCGGTTCTATTTGGCTCCAAGGGACACAACTAGGAGGTGGCAGTTTCTTGTATCCTCTAGGTCAACTGACTCACTCTCTATTGGGGATACCGTACTTAGCCAGGTAGGGGTTGAACCATATGACCTCTGAACACTTGAGATTTTGAGAGACCCAAGAGATGGCTGTGACACTAATCCCAATGAACCAGAACAGACGAGAAAACACTGGGGAAATTCAAACAAGGATTTGGTACCAGGAGCAACTGGGAGTCAGAGCACACTGGTACCTAATCCTAACAGTCTTTGCACCTTGACTCATCCCCCCTATTGAGGACCCCCTTTGAGAATTCACTCCACAGAGGTCCTGCCCATTCCTTGTATCCTCCAGGAACATCTGCAGAAATCTCCCTTATTTGCCCGCTTGGGTACCTGATCCCCAGCAGGGTTCTTTCAGCTGAAATCAAGCTCTTCCTAGGTGGCCAAGTAGTTCAGACTATTTGCCCTCACTAGCTGTGTGATGCCCGGAAAATCACTTAACCTTGGCCTGTGTTTCCTTACCTGGAAAGTGGGGGTCATAGCATCTCCTTCCCCAGGGGGTTGTGAGTCTCCAGTATTAAAACACTATAGAAATTAATCATAGCCTGGAGCTTCTATCTGTGGCTCAGTAGATAAGAGAAGTGGGCCCGAAATCAGGAATACCAGACTTCAAATCCAAAGTCACTAGCTATGGGATGCTGGGCAAAGCCCTTGTGTGCCTCAGTTTCTTCAACTGTAAAATGGGGATGAATAGCATCTACTTTCTAGGGTTGTCAGGATCAAATGAGCTGTAAAGCACTTAGCCCACTGTCTAGCTAGCACCTAGGAGGCAACAAACGCTTCCTTCCTCTTCCCATCCCAGGTTAATGAAGCAAGTGTCCCGTAATTTTTCTTCGCCTTCCTCTATCTTGGGCGTCGGGATGGCAGAGTACCCATGAGGAGGCAATGTCTTCTGTGGGGGTCAAATGTACAGAGTGGTTATGGGGGCCGAATGAGGAATGTGTGAAGGGCTTTTCAAGCCCTAAATCACTAGAGATGCGGGCTATTATTGGCTGGAGTAATGGCAGCTTCAATCTGCCTTCTTCTCTTAATGAATTACCAGTGGGGAGATGGGCATGGAGTGATGGATTAATGCAGTGGGACCTTCCATTTTATTCAGGTTTCTTGAGAGTTTGAAGAAAAAGCAAAGGGATCTGGATAGAAGAGTTTGGATAGAAAGTTAAGCGAAGAACAGAGTTGAGGTCCCAAAATCTATGAAAAAACAGCCGCGTGCAGGGGATCCATGCCCAGCCACAGTGCGGATGGCAGAGGAGCAGCTCGAGCTCAGTCTTGGCTCCCAGTACCTCTGAAGAACGCCTTGTTCTTCCCAGTGCGACTGTGTCCTACAGGCCTCCTGCTGTGCGGAGCAGAGGTGGTGGCCTCAGGGAAGCTCAACAGGGTATTATCGGAGGTCTTCATCACCTGCCGGGCATTGGCCTTCCCCAAGAGCTCCTTAAACACAGACTCCATCCTCTGAGCGACGTTCTGGGGAAGGTGCCAGGTCAGTCATTGAGGGGGCAAAGGGAGAAAACGAGGACTCCTTTCCCTCCTCCTCACCCATTTCTCCACCTCCCCACTAGTGTATGACAAAGGCCAGTTCCTTCTTGCCAACGCTCCCTCCCCTTATTTGGCTTCAGCCCTTCACCCAAGCCATTAGCCCCTCTCATTCCTCCTCCTCCTCCTCCTTCCTGTTTGGGAACTCATGAGAGAATTCTCCCCGTGACTCTCGGCCCTTGCAGGCCAAGGTATGCTACCTCAGTTCATCGCCTCCATTTCATTCCCCGCCCCCCCTGAAGCGTACTGTTGGTACCCACCCCTCTCCGAGGCCTGGAGACCTTCAGACGGCCACATCCAGCAGGCTTTCTCGGGCCTCTTATTGACTGACCTCTCCCAAGCACCTGGTGCTAACACCCACATCCCACATCCTTGTCCCCCACACCCCCAAACTCTCCCCTCCTTGGTTTTTGGGAAACACTCTGCTTTCCCCCTTCTCCTCCCTCAGTTGTTCCTCCCAGGAAGCATCACCCTTCCCCGAGTTGCTTCCCTTTTCTACTGGGGCAGCTTCACGCCCTCCCATAGCTTCGGTGACCACAGCCCTCAGCAGGGGGCCCCAAGGACATCCAAATCCACATGGCAAACCTCATGTAGATCCCTAAGCACTGGGTCCGAGTTTCTAGTAGTCTGCTGCACAGCTCGCCCCACTGAGCATCCCAGAGTGAGCTTTCCCCTACCCCAAACTTGATCTTCTAATTCCCTTATTCTGTCAATGGCGCCACCATCCTCCCATTAGCCTTCTAACCTGAGTCATCTTTGGCCCTTCTTCCTCCCCGCCTCCCCACCCCCATCACATCCTGTCAAGTCTCTCTCATATCCATCTCCATTCTTCGGCCACCACTCCAGGCCAGAGCCTCATCGTCTCTCTACTGGACCGATGCCACAGACTCCTAATGGGTCTCTCTCTCTCTCTCTGCCCCATGGAGTCTCCACTGTAATCTATTCTCCATAAGCTGCCAAAGTGATTTTCCCATAGCCCATTTCTGGCCATGTCGCCTCTTGGCTCCAGAATCTCCAGGATGAGATCATGCCCACCAGTGGGAGAGCCTCCACCACTGGCCCTCTCCCCGCTATCTCTAATCTCTTCATATCCCAGGCTCACTGTGGCTCATGCCAGTTATTCCCTTACCTGGAACGCTATCCCTTTCTCCCCTCCCACGCCTTGCTCATCCTTCAAGGCCCAATCCAAGCGGCAAGCCACCCAGTTAGCCTTTGCTCATCGTTCTGAAGGCCTAGATCCTCCTGCTTAAGCACTATATTCCATAGCCCAACACCTAGCACCTTAGTGATCTCGCTTGAGGGTAACGCCAAAGGCCCCCCCCCGGTGATGGGGAGCTCCCCAGGGACAGGCCTGGATTATGATTTCACCTATGACTCCTTTTCCTCCCCAGCACAGGCAATCAGTGAAGATGCACTCTGCTGAATGGAGGAGGAAAAATCAGGGAGAGAAGAAAGGAGTTGGGACAGGAGAGTAGGAAGAAAAGGGGCATCGGGAAGGAAAGCAAAGGGGAGAATGGGGAAGAGTCCCCCTTTTGGGGCCCAGAGAACACCCACCCACACACACTCCATGCCAGCCTGGCTCACCTTATCAACCTCCACTTTCTTCTCATTGGGGAGGAAGGCAGGGAAGCGCCAATTGTACCCAGAGGGACCTGGCATTTCCATGGTGTTGCGACGCTCTGGTCTGAATTGGAGAGGGGAGGGAGTGGACACTGTCACCCTGAGGCGATACCAAAAGCAAAGAGTTTTGCCTTTCTCCCTCCCGGGCCCTCCCCCAAGGAGCCCCTCTGGCTGACCTGTCACCGGGCATCCCAGCTCGGCCGGTTGTTGTCAAAGTCAAAGAGTGGCTGGTAGGATCCAGAAAAGGCGAAGCCAGTTTGCCAACTGGACTGCCACTGCTCGACGGGGAGCAAACCTTGCCATAGGCACCTTCCGAATTGGTTCGCATGCTGGCACGGAATGGGGAGCCCCAAGTGAGAACCTGTTGACATCCCTTGACCTCTCCTTGACCCCCAGGCTGGACCATTCCCTTTTCCAGGAGGCCTTTCCACCCTGCGGTCCCCCAAATGTGTCCAAGATCTGACTCCCCCACTGCCAGCCAGGAGTCTGGTTGGCTTCTGCTTTGTCCATTTCTCACAGACTTTGAGAATCCAGCCTAAGGATTCAAACTGCTTATTTCACAGATGGGGACACGGGGGCCCAGAGGAGGGGCAAGGCTCTCCTCAAGTTCACTCAGCTAATTGGTTGTCCCCTGCCTCCCAGCCTGGGCTTTTTCCACTGCCTTCTCCCTCGTTGCGATGAGGGGCCCTGCCACTGCCCTGTCCAAGGAACCCAGGGCAGGACACGCCCCTTCCCCCCCCCTTCACTCACCGAGTCACAGGCTCCACTGTGAGATCCTCCAATTTGGAGACCAGTTCATCTTCTCCCTGTCCCTCCTGCAAAACCGTTTGATTCTCTGGCCTAGAGACAGAAGGGGGATGGTTGGGGGGGGTGGATTCAGTCCCTACAAAAAAGCTAGGCCTCAAAGGGGGCAGGGTAGCAGAACAGGGATGTGGAGATGGGAAAAGGACCCAAGAGAAGGAGGGGCTGAGCGGCCCCAGTCATCACGCAGCCTCCAAGCAAAGGGGTCATCTCTTAAAAGACAGACTGGAAGGCAGCAGCAGGTGAAGAACCCAGGCTCCAGGCCCCAGGCCCCCAAGAGGGAACTGGAAGATCCTGAGCCAGAAGTCAGGCTTGAGGCCTACTCCCAATGCCAGGGCCTCCTCAGCTGCTCAGAGCCACCTCACTCACCTATCAGACACCTTGATATACTTGTGAGGGATGAGCCCCACGGTGCCTGCCCGCTCCCCACGCCACCACTCTCCTGAAGCTCGGGTGTGCAGCCACAGTATGTCTCCACGATGGAAAGTTAGTTCCTGGGCCGTCCGGCCCACATAGTCAAAGCAAGCCACGGCCTCCAAAGACCCCTCACTCTCTCGGGGTGGGGCAGAACTTTCTGGGAGCAATCCAGAGCTCTCAGGAGGTAGAACAGGAGTCTCTGTGGGAAAGAACACAGGATATTGCGGGGGAACGTCAGGCGGCATGTGGGGATGGGGGGACTCAGAGATGGGGGGAAGGCTCTGGATGAAGCGGAGCCCACAGTAGGGGGGGACCACCCTTGTCTGGGAAGATGGGAGCTGGAGGGGCCATTTCCCGGAGGGGTATTTGGAAGGGAAGAGGGCCCGGGGTCCTCTGCATCACCCTCTTTATTAGCTGGTGTCTCTGTGGGCATGTCTTGTTCACTCTCTTCTGTGGTGGCATCCAGTTGAGTATCCCTGAGGCCAAGGTCAGAAGGTCAGACCAAAGACAAGAGAAGGGGCTGTCCCTGCCTGTCCTAAACTCAGCCTGCCCGTGGATGATGTGGAGATGGAGGCACACACACACACACACACACACACACACACGCAAGTTTCTCCAGAGGTAGGTAGAGCTCTACTGGTTGCCAGTGGGGCATCTTGGTGATGGGGCTGACTTTATATTGCAGTCCCCAACAGATCACCCATGGGATGGGACAGCCCTCCACTCCTGGAGTTTCTAACAAAGGAGGGAGGGGATGAGGCCGTGGAACATGCCCATCACTCGCATTTACCCAAAATCATCATTTGGTGGCGTCATGCACTTTTCATAGAGTGGCCCTGGCAGCGCGGCAGGGGTTGGGAAGACCAATTCGGGTTGCAGGATGAGCGTCTGAACAAGCTGGTTGACACGGCCCTGTACCGCCACGGGGTCCTGCTCGGGTGGAACCACCACCAGTGTGGGTCCGAAGCACACGGCCAAATTGTAGGGATCCATCATGTTTTCATCACTATACTGGGCCAAACTGAGCACCAGAGAGACACACGAAGAACAAAATGTGGATGGATGCTCGTCGTCCGGAAAGCCTGACAAGGCCCCCACCGTCCCCACTCCCCCTCTGGTCGCTTTCTGCCTGCCTGAAAACAGGGGCCATTCAGCCATCTCCCCGTCTCAGAAACTCAGGACAAATCCCAAACGGTCAGACAAGATGACCCTGAGTCGATCTGGACACGCCTTGGGTGAGGATGGGAGAGAAGTTTACCCCAACGAATGGGGGTTGGGGGATGCTACTCACTGATTGAGGAAGGTGAAGAGATACCGGAGGACTACCAGCACTGGCCCTGGCAGGCGGCTCAGAATACTCTTCACGTGTTCTGCCCTTTCTCCAGGGCTCTCCAGCTCTGGAGATCCCCAAAACCCCATTCCAGATATCTCATTACTCAAGCTGCTCCCACTCCCCCTCATCCAGCCTCCTTTCTAGTACTTCTTTCCCTCCCCAGCCTAGCCACCCACACACTCACCCACAGCAGCCAGCATCTCCCCAAACATCTCTGATGGGAAAATTGGTGTCTCCAGGCCACGGAAATAGAGCTTTAGTACACCAGCCACGGAGTCCAGGTCGTGGGCCGAGTAGCCCTCCACCAAGGGGTCCTCGCCTGGGCACAAACTCAGGGTTCACCCAAGGATGCCCAGTCCCAGCCATTTCTCCCACCCCCGCTTCCTTCTCTCCCTACTCACCTCTCTCAAAGGCATTGCGGATTTCTGTCACCCTAAGTTGTGCTCCAGGTACTCGGAAAATGCCCTCATGCTGAAGACCTGGAGGCAAGGGAAGGGACACGCTAGGTATGGCTAAAACAGGAGGAGGGGACCCCCAAATCCCCAGTTCTGAGGCCCCCACCACCACCCAGAGCCACAATATTCCCCCTCCTAGCAGTCTGAGACGGGCATTCACCTTGCCCTGCCCGGGGGGGGGGGGGTGGAGAAAGGGTAGGTGAACCAAGGGGTGATGAGTGGGGACACAAAAGGCCTTACCGTGTAGGTTGATGAAGCGGATACAGCTTTCAACTACCAGTGGAACAGCTTGACCTGAGCTCTGGAGGTGAAACGAGAGGAGTCAGGGGGACTAATGAGAGATGGCCGGCTGATGGAACTTCCTCCCCGATGGGACTGATGAAAAGGCTCTCCCCTCCCCCCCCAAGCAGCCAACAACTGATTGTTTCCTAGGCCTCTCTCTCCTAACAGTGGGCCCCTGGTGGACCACGGGCTTGGGGAAGAAGAGAAGACAACCCCCAGTATCCAGATGGATGGCTTAAGCTCCCAAAGAAAGGGATGTTCGTACTTAGCAGGTGCAGACACCCCCTCCCCCTTTGGAGGGTCACACACACATTTATACCCACAGCTGGGCCATTTTTGCTCATTCCCATGTCATACAGAGGAACATCCAGAGGGTATTTGCCATACTGGACCACGAGGTCATTGAGAGCAGGGGCTGAGGTACCTTTCCTTGCAGCCCCAGAGCTTGCTTAGAGGTCTGGCACACAGTAGGCACTAAATAAATGCCCGTTGCTCACTTGGGCCTTCCACTTGCACAGTTAGTGCTTTTTCTGCAGTGACCTGTCTCTCTACACAAAGGTATACTCAGAGGCCTGACCCTGAGCCCTTCGCAAAGACCCCTGGGCCCAAGCCTGACTCCTAGCAGAACAAAGAAGTGGAGACCCTGCCCCTTCTCTCTAGCTAGTACCTGGATGAACTTCTGCATATCTCCTGAAAAGAGTTTGTGGTTGTATTGGGAGCTGGGCCGAGGGCGACGGTTCCTCTGGGACCTGGTCATGGTACAGCGGGTCCTGAAATCAACAGAGAGGACAGGGGGACAGCTGAAACACAGCCTGGTGGGGTTAAAGGGACAGAAGGGTGAGGAGAAACAGAGGCTGGGACCACCTGGAGGGGGGTGTGCCCCTTCAATACCTATGGCCTTCTTTCCTTTCTAGAACCCCATAGGTTTGAGGGCCCCTTCGCTCTGCGAAATACAGCTGAAACAGTCTAATTCAAGCCCTTCATTTTACATGTAGGAAGCCCAAGAAAATGCAGTGGCCCGAGGTCAGGCAGAGCCAGAGGCAGCTCTAGCATCCTAGTGAATAAGAAGGTGAGGTCTCCCCTTTAGAGGCAGTGTGGACAGGGAGTCATAGGACCTGAATTTCAAGCCTGACTTTACCACTTATTTGCCACTTTGAGACCTTGGGCCTCAATTGTCTGAACTGAACTAGATGATCTCCAAGACCCCTTGTGGTTTTCAGTACAAAGCAGGGGATTCCTCCGGGAGACTCACCGAGACTCATCACAAGCTTCCTTGTTGCCTGTGAGGACAAGAGAAAAGTGACTTAGCACAGAGCCCTTGGGTGCCCGATTTCTTCAGGACGACACCCTGAGCCCAAGGGATTTGGAGGGGGGAAAGATTTGAGGTGAGGGGATTCCGGCCGGGGGTCATCCAGTAGCAATCTCTAAAAGCAGGGATTAGGTCCTCTGGGCCAGAAACAGATGGATTGGAACTGACTTTGAACTGGAGAGCTAGGGTGGGGCAGGGGCTGAAGGGGGAGTAGGGTAAAAGCTGGGGGCAGACCCACCTCTCAGGATGGCCTCCTGTAGTTTCTCATGTTTGGCTTGCAGTTTGGCGAGGATGCTTCTGCAGCTCAGATATTCTTGCAGTTTCTATGGGACCCAAGCGACGGAGTGGTCAGTTATGACTCTTGTGACCCTGGTAGCCCTAGACCCCCGCTTCTGAGTCCCTCCCTGCTCCTCTGGCCCTCACCAGGATATAGAAGGTCTCCATCTCCTGCTGCTGGCCACGTCTCCGTGCAAGCTGCCGAAAGCCAGGGTCAGAGCCCGTGGACCTGAGTGACTCAGTGGACGGGCTGGCCTGGAAAGCATCTAGCACATCACCATCATCAGAGGTGGCCTGATCCAGCAGGGACTGCAGGCTGGCCTGCAGCGTCTTATTGACCTGAGGGTGAGAAGCAATGGAACAGCTCTGAGGACCACATCGGGCGACAGGAAGAAGACTCAAGACGGTGAGGCTCCTCAAAGCAGAGAGTCTGGCGGGGCTGGCCCCCTGCTGGGAGGCCCCAACGCCATCTCTTCCCATCAGGCCCTGAACTGCTGAGTGCCTACCTCCCCAGTCTCAATGTTCTGTTGATCCAGGCGGGTTTGGATATTCTTGGCTCGGGGAAGGATTTCATCCTCCAGGTCTATGGGTACCTGAACCTCAGATACCTGCAAGGTTGAAGGTGGGACAACAAGCAAACGACAGGAAAAAGGCCAGTAAGGAACGGGTGAAACGTGAAGAACTCAAGATGGACCACAGACAGTAGGGAATATATATGACTCGTTTTGCGTCCTGTTTGCAAAAGCTTTGGGGGCTTAGCAGTCTCACCTACAGAGGGCTTTCAAAATTTCAAAAGGAAATCAGTCGGTAGCTTAGACAAAAACCCCAAGTGACGCCGAATTGTCCGGGCCCCATAAGGAGAAGGAATGGGGTGACTTTAATGCCCCCCCGGGGCAGGAAGGGAATCCAAAAGCATCTATTTGATTAGTTGGAGAGACAGCCTATTATGAGATGCGCACTTCCTGCTTCTGGGATTGAGGCAAGACTACCAGAAAGTGGCCTGCATTCAGAAGGCCCCGATTCCAGGCAGGGTCTCAGTTCCCAGCAGCTGCTAAAGGAGAACTCAAGGGAAGGCAAGATACCTAACAAGTGACTCTTCCTGGTGTGCTCGTGGGGTAGGGTGAGAAATCAAGGACCAGGTCAAAAGAGGGAGAGAGACAGGAATAGAGGGAGGGAGAAAGAAAGAGAAGAGGGGAAGGGAGAAAGAGAGAAAGAGAAGAGGGGAAGGGAGAAAAAGAGAAAGAGAAGTGGGGAGGGAGAAAAAGAGAAAGAGAAGAGGGGGAAGGGAGAAAAAGAGAAAGAGAAGACAGGGAAGGGAGAAAAAGAGAAAGAGAAGGGGGAAGGGAGAAAAAGAGAAAGAGAAGAGGGGGAGGGAGAAAGAGATGGAGAGAGGGAGGAAGGGAGAGGGAAAGAGGGAGAGGAGCAGGGAACGAGCCAGTCCGCTGGAGGTCGCCCTCTCCCACCCCAGGGGGTTACTGCCCAGCTGGCCATCTTTCCCCAGTGACCAGATCCACTATTCTCAGCAGCTTTCCAGCTGCTCCCAATGGGCTTTGTTCTGAAGGAGAAAGCCAGAGGAGCCCTGAAAGCCAATCAGTTTTGGAAGTACAAATTGAGGACTTGGCCCAAGGGTGGGCGCGGCAGAGGGGCCTGCCTTGGCAAGGCGCCGCCCCCGAGGATTTGGCTGACCCCTGGCTGGATTTGAGAGAGCTGTGGAATATTCACTGTCAAGTTGGGTTCGACCGGGAGGAAGAGCCACCCACGGTGGCCTCCATAAAGGCCTCCCTAGTGAGAGTGGCTTACTACCTCCATCTGCTGGCAGCATTTCCAAAATGCAAGAAGCCCATTATTGAGGCAGAGAACGGGATGGCCCAACAAGGACCTTGGAGTCAGAACGAGAGCACAGCTTCCTAGAACCTCAGCACTGAAAGGGACTTTTAATATCCCTGGATTTTACTGAGAAGGAAACTGAGGCCCAGACAAAGGTGGGCGGGTTTTCTCCCTCCCTCCCCTGGCACGAGGGAAGGGCTGAGATGGGGGACCAGAGGGTAGAGTTCAGGGCTTCTGTGGGACAAGAGCCTCCTTCACCTCATCGCCTTCGTAGGGCTGGTATTCAAATCGGAGAGGTGGGCAGAAGGCCGAGGCGTGGAACTCCAGCACCTTGCTTTTGTCTCCTTCTGCGTCCAGGGTGTCCAGGGCTACGTCCAGTCTGCTGGGGCCCTGAGCGGGGGAGGTCTTGGCCCGGGTCACAGCTGCCATGTAGCTGCGCAGAACCTTGCCCAGAGCCAAGTGGAATCCCAGATCACTGCACTGCAGGGGATAGGAGGCAAGGAGCCCCTCAGTGGGTCGGCCCCCAAGCTGGGCCCACCCTCCATCCCTAAGCCAGCCCATCCTCCCCCAGCCCCCAGCCCAGCACCTACTTCCACTATAGCAACAGCATCTCGCAGGTAGTAGTTGCTGACTGCCGCGTTGGCGCTGGCCAAGCTGAGCAGATACTCGTTCCGAGCCTTGGTGGACTTTAGTTTGTGTTCTAAGAACTTGGCTTGGCGCTGCTCAAGAAACACAGGAGACCCGTATCGGCATGGGGCACCTTGGCGATCCCACAAGGTAAAGGGCAAAAGGGTACAGAGGCAAGGCTAGGGACACACGTTTGTCTTCCTGGCACTGTGCCCCCTCTGCCACTTTCTTATCCATCTCTAGCTGTTTTGGGGGAGAAGCTGTGAGCATCTGCCAGAAAGAGCCCCAAATTCAAAAGCGCCCACAAACACACACCTCACCAAACTCCTTCACTCTATCATCCACTAGGAAAGGCTGCTTCTCATGAAGGCAAATGAGCACCAGCCCATCCCAGCCCACTCTCACCCCAACACTTGCCCACTGAACTGCCCAGGCTCCCTAGCCCCCATTTATCTCCCTTGTCGACTCACTCAGGATGCCCCCATAAAAGTGAGTGAGTTTCCCCCGCCCCCCACAGAGTCTGCCCACCGAATTGTCCAGGTCCCCTAGTCCCCAAAAACCTACCCACTGAGTTGCCCTGGCTCTGTGCCACTAACACCTGCCTGCTGATCGGCCCTGGGCCCCTGCCCCCAAGAGCTAACCATTTGGCTGCCCTGGGCCCTTGCTGCTAAAACCTGACAATGAACTGCCATGGCCCCCTAGTCCCAAAGACCTGCCCATTGGGCAGCCCAGGCCCCCTAAATAAATCCACTTTCCTTCTCTACTAGGACAGGATGCCCTCCAAAAAATGAATGGGCTCCTCCTGCCCCTAACATCTGCCCACTAAACTACCCTAGCCCACTGCTGCTAGGACCTGGCATTGAGCTGCCCTGGCTGCCTGCCCCCAAGACCTGCCCACTGGGCAGCTCAGGCCCCCTAACCCCCTACCTCTACCCTTCTCTACTAGGTCAGAAGGTCCTCCAAAAGTGAGTGAGTGCCCCCTGCCCCCAAAACCTGCCACCTGAGCTGCCCTGGCCCCCTGCTGCTAAGACCTTATAATTAGCTACTCTTGCTCCCTGGCCCCAAGACCTGCCCACTGGGCATTGTAGGCCCACCAATCCCCTATTCTTCCCTTTCTCTGCTCGGCTCCCCCCCCCAAAAAACTGAGTGAGGTCCATCTCTACTCGGCCAGGCTGCCCCCCAAAAAGAGTAAGTGAGCTCCCCCTGGCCACAACAGCTACCTTGGCCCCCCGCTGCTAAGACTAACACATTGCCCTGGCACCATGGCCCCAAGATCTGTCCACTGGAAGCCCAGACACCATACCCCCCCCTCTTTCCCCTTCTCTACTAGGCCACACTGCCCCCCCCAAAAATGGCAGAGGGCCCCATGCTCCCAAGACCTACCCACTGAGCTGACATGATCCCCTACTGCTAAGGCGTGGCCCTGACCCCTACTGTCCACTCAGCTGCCTTGACCCCCTGCTGTGAAGAGTAACAATGAGTTGCCCTGGATCCCTCCCTCTATGACCTGTGCAGTGGGCAGCCCAGGACCACTAACCCCCTCCATTTCCCCTTCTCTACTAGGTCAGAAGGCCCCCCAAAAGTAAGTGAGCTCCCCCTGTCCCCATCACCTACCCACTGAGCTGATCTAGTCCCCTACTGCTAAGAAGGAATGGCCCTGACCCCCTGCTGCCAAGACCTGACAATGAGCTGCACTGGCCCCCTGGCCCCAAGACCTGCCCGCAGGGCTGCCTGGAAACCAATCCCCTATGGTTGCCCTTCTCCACTCATCCAGGCTGGCCCCAAAACACTAAGCGAGCTCCCCCTGACGCCAACATCTGCCCACTGAGTATCCTTGGCCCCATCCTGCTAAATCCTGACAATGAGCTGCCCTGGCTCACTGCCCATAAGACCTTCCCAATGGGCAACCCAGGCAGCTTTAAACCCCTCCCTTTCCCCTTTGCTACTAGGCCACCCTGCCCCCCCAAAAGTGAGTGAGCTCCCACTGTTACCAATATCGACCCACTGAGTAGCCTGGTACCCCGCTGCTAAGACCAAGGAGATACCCTAGCCCCCTGCTGCCAATACTTGAAAATGAAATGTCCTGGGTCCCTAGCCCCAAGACATGACCATTGGGAAGCACAGGTCCTCTATCCCCCTCTGTCTCCTATTCTTTATTGGTGAGGCTGTCCCCCCAAAAGTGAGTGAGCTCCCTCTGCCCCCAACACCTACCCACCAAGTTGCCCTGGGCCCCTGCTGCTAAGACTTGATAATGAGCTGCCTTAGTCCTGGCCCATTGGGCAGCCCAAGCCCCCTAACACCCTTCATCTCCCTGCCTCTATTGGGCCAGGCTGCCCCCCAAAAGTGAGCTACCCTTGCCCCCAAGACCAGCCCACTGAGCCGCCCTGGCCCCCAGCTGCTAAGACCTGACAATAAGCTGCCTGGGTCCCATGGCTCCAAGACCTGCCCACTGGGCAGCCCAGACCCCCTGACTCTCTCCATTTCCCCTTCTCTACTAGGCCAGGCTGCCCCCCAAAAGTGAGTGAGCTCCCCCTGCCCCCAGTACCTACCACTGATCTGCCCTGGAGCTTTCAGGCTAAGACCTGACAATCAGCTATCCTGGCCCCCTGCCCCCAATACCTGCCACTGAACTGCCTTGGCCCCCTGCTGCTAAGACATCACAATGAGCTCCCTTGACCCCCTCCCCCCAAGACCTGCCCACTGGTCAGCCAAGGCCCCCTAACCCTCTCCATTTCCCCTTCTCTACCAGGCCAGGCTGCCCCCCAAAAATGAGTGAGCTTCCGCTGCCCCCAACACCTAATCACTTGGCTGTCTTGGCCCCAGTGTCAAGATCTACCAATGACCTGCCCTGCCCTTTTGCCTCCAAGACCCAACCATTGAACTGTCAAGGCCCCACAACCCCCTTTTATCCCCCTTCTCTACTAGACCAGATTGCCCCCATAAAAGTGAGTGAGCTCCCCCTGTCCCAAAGAGCTTTCCCCTGAGCTGCCCTGGCACCCTGCCCCTTTCACTACCTTCTCTACTAGGCGTCCGCCCTTCTTGAGGGAGGTTCTTCGAGAAGGACCCCTGCCGTGGCCATCTCCAACTTGCGAGGTGCCGAACTCCCCGCGACCAGCTCGCTTCTCCTCTTGCCGCTCGGCCTCTCTCAGTTTACCCTCCGAGTTCACGCTCTCCGCTCTGTACGTCTGGTAGGTTTTCATGGCCTGCGGAAAAGCACAAGTAAAAGTAAAGTCGTGACACCGACCGCTCGGCTTTTTGGCACCTCCATCCACAAGGGGTCTATCCGTCTATGAGTTATACCCCTTTAGTCTTTCTTTTCTGAGGGGCCGGGAGGGCCAATCAGGAGGGCCTGGAAAACAAGACCACTCCCTCCAGGATCAGGGCAGAGAACTGATCCTGGCAGGTCCTGCTCACGTCACACCACAAGCCAACTATGTCACAGAGGGCTAGATTCCTGAGCCTTGGAGATGGAAGAGTCCTTAGCAATGAGAAGATGAGGGCCCTCTCCCCCCACCCTCACCCCCTCCCCCAGGCTGAGCCTCCTCACCATCTGCAGCTCTGACACCACTTTGAGCAGCTCTTCCTGTAATTGCTGTTCCAGATCTTTACTCTAGGAAGGAAGGAGGGAAGTGGGCATCACTGACCACAGGGTTATTCTGGCCCCCCGTGCGGTGCCCACTTGGCCCCTGCCTGCCCGATAAAGGTCACACTTTGGGGGGTAGCCCCATCACCTAAAGCTCCCATTGTGCCCACCGTACGCTCTGCTCAGCCCAATTTGTGTCTTCTCTGAGTCCTCAAACATGTCCCAATGTGTTCACACTCACGTACACACACACGGAACATACACACTCATACACACAAATATACACATATACATTC
>JAJPUD010016414.1:0-34142 GCA_023553655.1 Myrmecobius fasciatus
AAGGAAAAAAAGCAGAAACAAAACATACTTATATACTTATATATGATGCACAGTCCATCTTTACCACTATATCAAAAGTCAGGGAAGTGGCTGGCTCAGAATTTACTTAGATGTATTTCTGTACTACATGATCATGCCCCATGATTATATTTCCATTTCAATGCTCTTTTTTCCCTAAAGATCCAAATTACACAAATGCCAAGACTTTTAAAAAAAAATAAATGCTGTACAACTTGTAAGCAGATAAGATTTTTAAAATTTCAAGTTTGTGAAATACAATATAACCAGTGAAACAAAATATATCTTCTACAAAATTCTTCTCTTTGCTTGTAAGGAGCCCATGATATTTAATATCTCTTGTACTTTTCTGGCCAGACTACACATTCATATGGTACCATAAAATCAGCTCCAATAAGATCCTTTTCAGGACGCTATAACAACCTGCCTCTGCATGCCAAAAATATTCAGTTTCTAGAGACTATCTCACCATTTTTCTTTTGCTTAAGAAGCCCAGTTTATGTTAATTTTAAGGGGGGAAAAAAAGCTTTGAAAGTAAAAATAATATCATGCAGAAGAAATGTGAAATTAGTGATTTTGAAATTTCTTAAAAATGATCCAATCTTAAAAACTGCTCCATCCCAGCTTCTCGAGGGCATTGGTCAATGTGTTTTGGGTTTTGTTTTGTTTTGTTTTTTTCCAACACTCATGGAAATTGTAAATTTGCCTCGGTCACTATGGATGCCTACAAATAAGTAGGAAAAGAAATCACTGGCTAGATAGGATGGGTGACTGGACAGATACATTGCTTAGACTCTATGGAAAAAAATATTTAGAGATTATTCAGAGCCAGATTTAATGAACTCATTCTTATTAATGATTCTCACAACTCACCATTCTATACTACTCTAAAGTTGACAGGGCATTTCCAGCGCAAGAGACCATATATGACGTAAAAGACAGAACCAGCCTTGGAGAAAGATCTGGATGCAATTTCCATCTCTGGGAGAGCGGTGGGATGGCCAGAAACCCTCCCCCCGACTCAGAAAAGGAAATGTATTAAGTTCTCAGTAACTTTCCAAGGCTATACACGGCCGAGGAGGTTCTGGAGAGAAGCCACTGGCTACGTAGATGGCTGACTGGATAGAGTGTGTGTGGGGCCTTCAGGATATATTGCTTAGACCCCATGGGAAAAGTACTGAGATTATTCAGGGCCAGTTCATCAATAATGAAACCATTCTATTTAGTGATTCTCACAACTCTGAAGTACCCTTACAGCTGACAAAGCATTCCCAGCACGAGAGACCACGCAGGACGTACAAGTCAGAACCAATCTCAATTTCACCTGTAGGAGACACGGATGTCTGGCTGGCATCTCTGCCCCTCCTAGGCACCCCCACCCAGAAAGTTCTCAGCCTCCTAAGTCACTTCCTGAGGTCATACACAGCCCAGCTCTGGCTGGCAAAGGCAGAAATCCCCGCTTGCTGGGAGCTCTCTGTAGCAGCCCCTTCTCCTTCACAACAAAACTCTCGGGGGGCAGCACAGAGAGGATCGGCCCCATTTAATGGAAGAACAAAGGGGCCCCGATGTACCCGTGGGGATTCCCCCTCCACCTCTCCAGGGCCCAGAGATCATTACCCAGAAGCCCAGCGCCCTCACCTGCCCGACGCGGCTCCTTTGGACGTGGCGGGGATTTCCGGCACAGGCCGGTGTCTCAGCATGAAGGACCGGGAGGGTCTGGACACCAGTTTACTGCGGCTCCTTATGGGTGTCGGATTCTGTGCTGAGGAGACGTACAAGTCATTTACTATCATCTCTCCTTTAAATTCAAAGAAGGGCGATGGTGGTGGGGGCATGGATAAAGTTCCGGGCTCCTTAGTGGCCTCCGGGGTGCAGACAGAAGGCTCCGGGGGACCAAGAGCCCCTGTCTCCTCCGGCTTCGAAAGTGGGGCAGCCCAGCCCACACTCCCCCTGGCTTCTGACTGCCCCTGTCCGTCGGCGTTCTTCTCTGTAACCAAAGCTGCATCCCTGCTATCTCCACTGCCAAGGGCAACATTTTGACAAGCCTCCAAATTGTGTGGGGACGCGGCATCTGCGGGAGGAGGATCGTCCTGCTCGGCCAGAGCCGACTCCGGAGCCGCCCCGTTTTCCTTGGAGATAGGGCGTCCGCCGGCGAGGGTCAGGCAGGCGTCCGGGGCCTCGGGGCCGGCGCTCCCACCCCGCGCCAGCTCGGGCCAGGAGTCGGCCCCGGCGCACCAGGCTGGGCCGGCCGGGAGCGTCGGTGCCTCCTTCTTGGTCTTGCGGACGTTGGCATAGATGGCCGGCTTGGGCAGTTTGGAAAGGATCATCTCCAGCTGTTTGAGGATCCTCCGGCGGTGGCCCGTGGGCAGGACTCCGATCTTCTGCAGGACGCTGTCACTGAGGTGGGCGCAGTCCTTCAGCGAGCGGTAGCCGGCCTCCTGGAAGCGGCCGAGGTACTGCTCCAAGTTAATGCTGGTGAGCAGCTCCTGGAGGTCAGGGTGCACTTCGCTGACTGAGGACATGATGGCGGCTTCATCACTGATCCCACGGCGCAGGCCAGGGAAAGCGCTTCAGTCAATCCGGCAGCCCAGGCCTATCAGTTCCTTCCCAGCAGTGTTCCTCCCCACATTCTGAGCTCAAACAGGTTCCAGCCTGTCCAAAAAAGAAGCAAAATGCTTCATTAGCAAGGAGCACTTATTTAAAATATGATTTACACCAGCAACTTTTTCTAAAGGACAATATAATAGTGGACTTCAGGGCAGTGATTTTCTGACCCAGAACTCCGGCCCAAGGCCCATTACTGGGGCAGAGCGCCAGGACATATACAATTGTAGAGAAACATGATTTGCACAATCAACTTTCCTTAAAGGACAATATAATAGTGGACTTCAGGGCAGTGATTTTCTGACCCAGAACTCGGGCCCAAGGCCCATTACTGGGGCAGAGCGCCAGGACATATACAATTGTAGAGAAACATGATTTACACAATCAACTTTCTCTAAAGGACAATATAATAGTGGACTGCAGGGCAGTGATTTTCTGACCCAGAACTCGGGCCCAAGGCCCATTACTGGGGCAGAGCGCCAGGATATATACAATTGTAGAGATACATGATTTACACAATCAACTTTAGGACAATATAATAGTCGGCTTCAGGACAGTGATTTCAGAACTCCGGCCCAAGGCCCATTACTGGGGCAGAGCGCCAGGATATATACAATTGTAGAGATACATGATTTACACAATCAACTTTCTTTAAAGGACAATATAATAGTGGACTTCAGGGCAGTGATTTTCTGACCCAGAACTCTGACCCAAGGCCCATTATTAGAGCAGAGCCCCAGGATATATGCAATTGTATATATTTTACATTACATTTTTCTACACCACCCATACTTTTTCCAAAAAAGTCCTTTGAAATAGGTGGAAACTGTTTACTTGGTAAATACACACCTCCAGTCTCCCTCCACCTCACCCTAAATGCTGCATGGGGGTCTAATACAAAGGTTCTTTGTTTTTAATCTTTTCATAACTGTATGGTTTTCTTGACAATCCTATATATTTTAAAACATTGTTAGGAGGACCGGATCTATAGCCTTCCCTACACTGACAAAGGTAGACCATGATATAAAAAGGTCAAGAGTCTTCCTGCCCTATAGACATCCACCTAACACACAGTAGGGACCAAGTACCAGCAACTTCAGTTAATTCACTTTACCCATCTCCAATCTCAGTTTTCTCACCTTTAAAATGAGAAGGTTGGACTAGGTGACCTTGAAGAGCTCTCACAATTTAAGGAAGAGCCTTCCTGGCTCTGAAAAGTTCTGCCGCTGACCCCCACGGGGACCAGGGACTACTCAGTCTACCTCCTGCTGCCCACAAGATCTTCTCTATGACTCAGTTGCAGAGAAGGAGCTGATCTGCACTGGTAGAGTTTTCAAATGAGTAGGTTTCAAGTCTAAAAAGAAGTAAATAAAAAAAAAAATCAGATCCAGTAACATGCTGCTGTTTCAATAAGCAAAACAAGGGGGTAAAACACCTACATTCATCCTATTTAAAGGGGGAGGGGAGAACCCAGGTCATATTTTCTTCTGTTACAAAATGGATCTTAAAAAAGTCTTACTTATCACATTCCTGTGGCCGAGAGGCAATCCGGCGTTTTCAAAAGCAAACTCAGGAAGGTAGGTAACGCTGAGCGAGAAAAGATTCCAGGGCATTCTTGGCAAGAACCCTTCTCTCTGTTATCTGAGGGCCGGCCCTGCTAAGGGCAGCAAGGCTTGCTACCACAAAGCTGAGCTTAAGCGAATGATTGGGAGGGAATGGGGGGAAAGGAAAAAAAAAAGAGCCCTAAACCATTTACAGAGATTCGTGGGGATTATAATCTGGAAAGGGAGTGCCCACATAATGAAAACCCGGGCCTTCTTAAGTACTAAAGTAAAATAGAGCACAGAGAGGAAAAAAATTGGTCTTAGACAATATTTGTTTTAGACAAATAATAACTGAGTCCAGCCTTGTGACTGCATTGCTGAAGATAACTTCCATTGAGGAAAAACCTTCTACCAATATTTACAGCAAAATATATAAGGGCACCTGGAATAAAATGGATGTGTGAGTCAGTCCTAAAGCCTACACTATGGAGACAGCTGCCCCTTTAGATAGGATAAAACCATTTTGAGCTGAAATTCCGGTGCGATGGGTGATTGCCAACTTTGTAGAGATGTTGCCATCGTTTCTAAGGAAAAGCAAATCGAAAAGCAAGGATGAGTCTGAAAAAGACAGAGGCATACACACAGATCCCTAATCAGACAAGGGAGCAGGGCTGACCTGGAGAAAGGTGAAAAATGAGAACAGTCCCTTTCAGGTGAAGTCCTGAATCACATCTAGAAGGCTGAAAGTATCATTAAAAGAACCACACCTTCTTCAAGGATGGGCCCTCCCAATTCTTCAGGGGCAGGCCCCAGTTAGCCAAATTCCTTTAGAATTTATCTGAAGTTCACTAAGGATCAACCTCAGAAGTAAACCTGTTTATTAAACCAATATTAAATAGCTCATTAAGCAATAATTAGGCACCAAATTAGCTCCTGATCTAGGAGCATCTATTGAATGAATCAAGTGAATTTTTGAATGCCATCTTTCAAAGGCCTGAGACAGTCTCTGATTCACAGGATGGTCATAGCAGAATAGTCAACAAGGAAATGGGGAGTTAAGACATCCTCATAAGGATCGAAGGAGGAAGTTCCAAAAAATCCAGGCCTTTGCCCATGAAATCCCATATACCCGAAACATCCAATCCCGGCTTCACTTGGATTACTTAATTCCTACTTATCCTTTAAAGTCCAATTCTAATATCACTTTCTCCATGAAATATTCCCTGACCCTTAAGGCACTTATGTAATGATAAATGATAAAACTGGAGAGACTACCCAAATTAATGAGATCAGAAATCCAGCTAAACCAATTTGTATCATAATCCCCAGGGATTAGGAAGGGAGAACTTTATCTAACCTCTTGTTTGTGAAAATTTATTATAGAATAAAGATCAATTATATTCCTCTCCATCTTTAGTGCACTATGCTTATTTGGCCTTCTGCAGTCAAAGAAAGAAAGAAGCATTAAGGGCCTACTATGTGCCACATATTATTCTAAGCAATGAGGATACAAAAAAGGTAAATGTTCCTTCTCTCAAGGAGTTCACAGTATAATGGGAGGAAAAGATATGCAACTAAGTTATACATAATGTTACATATATTATATATAAAAATTATATATAATATGCATATGGCACTACATATATTATACATTATTATGATGTTATACAAATTATATATGATATATAACATTACATATATTATACTTTATTAGGACATGATATATGATAGATGTTATATATATTATACATATAGTTATATAATACATGACATTAACATAACAATATATAATGTTTTATTATATGTTTTATATACACACACACATATATATATATACATTATATATTAGATATATCCCAAATGTGTGTCTCATTACTTATTTATATTATATTTACTTTATGAATAGAAATCTTTTTAAGGTCAAGGGCTGTGTCTTAACTATCATAATTTACAGAGCCAAACCCTCAACAGAGAACAATGAATAAAATACCATCCAATGAACCAGCAAGCCTGAGGCGAGTTCTCCATTTTGGTACATAGGAGGTTTATGACATAGGGCATGTCACTTCAGTTCTCTGAAATATATAAAATAATGAGGCTTGACTAGATTAATGAATGGTTCCCAACCTGGAGTCACTAGTTCTGAAAGAGACCCATAAATCAAGCCCATAAACAAACTACCTTCTAAGGCCAAATTTTGTCAGCATATATATTACCACCTTTAAAATGCATATAGATGCTGAGAGTTAATAAATTATAAAAATTATTTTAAAGCATTAATGAATTGGGGCAGCTAGGTGGTGCAATGGATAGAGCATCAATCTTGAAATCAGGAGGATCTGAGTTCAGATTTGTCCTCATACTTCCTAGCTGTGTAACCCTGGGCAAGTCACTTAACCCCAATTGCCTCAGCCAAAAAAAAAAAAAAAAAAAAAAAAATGAATTCAGACTAGATTTTACTAGTGTATTTTTTCAATTAATGTATAATGAATTCAATATAACAAGCATTCTAATAAGTGCCAGGAACTATGATAGATGATGGAGCAGCAAAGTCCAAAATGAAATAGTACAACTTTTATCATGTGGAGCACCATGAAATTTTCAAACGATCCTAAAGCTCTGACAGTAAAAAAATAATAGAGTAAATTGGAGTAAAATGGACCTTTAAAGACCTTTCTGAAGCTCATGTGTTTGAACCCATTCCAAAGTAATTATTTAGTTTAGTTACTCTCAAGTCCATGGACCATGGGAAGCCAGGATAAAAGGGATATATTAGGCAAATGATGAGGTGGGATTAAATAAGAAAGTCTTAGGGGGCAGAGCCAAGGTGGCGGAGAAAAGGCAGGGACTCGTGAGCTCTCTTCCAAACCTCTCCAAAAACCTAAAATAAATGATTGAGCAGTAGAAGCTGCAAAAGGATGGGTGAAACAATTTTCCAGCCAAAGAAGGTCTCACCTAGGTAAGAGTGGAATAAAGTCCAGCATGAGCCATACCAGCCCAGACCAGCCCCAGAAAACCAGCAGCAGGTCTTGGGAGCCACTCAATCAGCAATGGCAGTGATTGCTTCCAGAGCTCTCAGCCCAACAGACATTAAGGAGGGAATCAAACAACCAATTGGTCAGAATATTACAGGGGTCTCCCAGCTGGCCCGGGGGAGGGGGGGAGGGGCAAGGCGCCAAGCCTCTGTTGCTTTGCCTGTGCAGTCTTAGATGGCAATCCCAAGGTGAGAATCCAGATCTTGTCATTGCAATGGATCAAGGACCTCTGTCACAGTTCCAGGACAGAAAAGAAAGCTTGTGGTCCCTCACAAATCAGAGCACAGGCAAAAGAATGGTAAATACCTCTTCTTAAATCATATCACCTTATTAAAACTGAAAACTTACTCCCTAGGAGTATCTCTAAGACAATTGCACAAATCCATAAAACTTGGGGCATTGCATCCTCCACCCTGGAAGCAGAGCCCCACTTTAGGAAACAGCTAAAAGTCAAGAAATAGACTAGAAAAATGAGCAAAGTGAAAGAAAAAATGACTTTACAGAGTTACTATGGTGATGAGAAAAATCAAAACACACATTCAGAAGAAGGCAGAAAAGTCAAAACTTGTATATCCAAAGTCATAATGAAAAATATGAATTGGTCTCAGGGCATGAAAGGAAAAAGCATTTTAAAAAGAAAGTAAAGCAAGTAGAGGAAAAATTGGAAAGAGAAATGAGAATGATGCAAGAAAATCATGAAAAACAAAAAATTCTGAAAAAATAATACTTTAATAAACAGACTAGGCCAAGTGGTAAACGAGGTACAAAAATCCTATGAAGAGAAGAATGCCTTGAAAAGCAGAATTAGCCCATTGGAAAAAGAGACACAAAAATTCACTGAAGAAAAGAACTCATTAAAAACAGAACTGGAAAAAAGTTCAAAAGCTCCTAAAAAATTAGAACTGAGCTAGTAGAAGCTAATGGTTCCATAAGACATTGGGAAACAATAAAACAAAACCAAAAGAATGGGGGGGGGGGAGAAGAATAGAAGACAGTGTGAAATAGCCTATTAGACAAACAACTGACCTGAAAAAATAAGTAATTTTTAAAATTATTAGACTTCCTGAAAGAGCCTAGATATCATCTTTCAAGAAATTATCAAGGAAAACTGCCCTAATATTCTAGAACCAAAAGGGAAAATAAATTGAAAAAATACACTGATTACCACCTGGAAAAAGATCCTAAAATGAAAATTCTTAGGAATGGTATAGGCAAATTCCAGAGCTCCCAGGTGAAAGAGAAAATAAATACTTCAAGCAGCCAGAAACAATTCAAGAATTATGAAGCCACAGTCATTTACACAAGACTTATCAGCTTCTAGTTTAAACAATGGGAGAGCTTGGAATATGGTATTCCAGGAGGCAAAGGAGGTAACAATACAACCAAGAATCACCTACCCAACAAAACTGAGCATAATCTTTAGAGGGAAAAATGAATACACAATGAAATAGAGGACTTTCAAGCATTTCTGATGAAAAGACCAAAGTGTCATTTCCATCAGTTAAAGTAAATGGAGTTCTGAATGCTGTGGATAAAAGTTCACTTACCTTGGCAGTATATTTTCCAGGGACGTCCACAATGATAATGAGATTGACAAATGCATTGATTGCGAGAGCTAGCTCGGTGTGTTGGGGAGGCTCCAAAGCAAAGTATGGTAAAGGAGACTATATTAGACTGACTACCCAATTGAAATAGTTTCAGAAAGTTTAGGAAAAAGAAATTCAAGGGAGAGCAAAGAAACAAAAGGGCCATTTCTGTTATTACCTTCTAAAATTAATATGGATCTTAAAAAGAAAAAAAACAATTTATAGATATTTGCATAATCATTTAAAATCCCTTCTGTGCTGTTTCTATTTTCTTTGCTTCTTATTTATGTATCTGGATATTTGTACCTGTCAATGATCTTTTAAAAAAAAAACAACTGTCAATTAAATAATGTTTTGATTGCAATACATATGTTGTATTTATCCTTTGTTACTGAGAATATGACTTCTTTCCCCTTTGATTTCTAGAAGTTGAAGGCTATTCTATGACCCAAGGAGATCTCTCTCTTTAATCATTTCTGGGTCTTCCCAGAACGTATATTTAAGACTGTGCCTTCCTACCTTCTTAAAACAAAAAAGGCATTATATAAAAAAAAAATCTAAGTATACAAGGACTTCTGGCTCACCTAGTGTTACAGAGAATAGTCTTTGAACTGAAATTCACAGTCTTTCAAGATATGGCCCCAAGCAATATGACTATTTCCCAATGTTCTGGCCATTCAGTTCTCAAGCCATTGAGGCTTTAGTCATGCTATTTCTTCTGCCTGGAATATATTTCCACTATTTACCATCCATGTTTACCAGCCATCCTTGGAAGGCATAGTTGGAAAGTTACACCATCCATGAAATGATCAGGTGAGCCAAAAGGGATCCTCTGAAAACTACTTTTATCCTTTGACATTTATCTATTGGAGAGTGGCTCTTAGACTTACAAATTTGAATCAATTGTCTCATACCCAAGTTATAAGAGAAACTAACAGAGAAATCTGATGTAGAGATTTTTCCCCCAGTAACTTGATTGTCTTTAACGTGAACTGTATTGGGGATGTTTGTGAAAAACTTTTTAAAAAATTTTTAAAAAATTTTATATCATCAAAACTGTCCATTTTGTCTCCTAGGATCTTCTCAGGAGTGAATTTTGAATGACAATTACATAAACCATTAAAATCTGCATCAATGCAAACTTCTTTTTTTTTTCTTTTTGCTGAGGCAATTAGGGTTAAGTGACTTGCCCAGGGTCACACAGCTAGGGAATGTTAAGTGTCTGAGACCAGATTTAAACTCAGTTCCTCCTGACTTCAGAGGGCTGGTGCTCTATCCACTGCGCCACCTAGCTGCCCCAATGCAAACTTCTTGATGTTGGTCTTAAATCTAGAGCACACTTATTAAGAATACTAAGGATTTCAACAGTTCTGTTTTTGTTTTTGTTTTTTTAAAAGTACTATGCCTCTAACAAGGTACTAGTTATGTGCTATGCTATGGACTAAAGAATCATACTATCAGGAAATTTATGATTTGAAATTTCCATAATATGACATGGGAATTTTGAGGCAAAAGAGATCATTTTTCTAAGGGCAATAGAAGACTTCATAAAGACAGTCAAATTTGGGCTCAATTAAAGGAAGCGTAGGGTAATGTACAGAATAGAATATATATAATCCAATATTTTCACTTAAGTAAAGAATCATGGTCAAATAACTTGCTCCAAATCACAAAGCTTGGGCTAGAAAAGAGATCAAAGGAAAGAAAGGGAAGAAAAAGGAGTAAAATGCAAGGTGAGACCAGGGAATACCAAAGAACAGGCCATCTATGGGAGTTCCAATGAAAAAAGTAGGGTGGGCCATTTTTGTAAATGATTTCAAATAACTACCAGAAGTAGATCTGAATTTATCCTATAAATGATTTTAATTTTTTTTTTTTTTTTTTTTTGCTTAGTATGAATGTAGAAACTCTACGTTTACAGGTACCTGACATGCTTGCTGACTGTGGAAGATTAACACAGTAGCAGTGCAGATGAGAATGGAGAGAAAAGCAAGTATGGTGCAACAATTATGAGCACTACCATTATCCTTTCCACATCCTGGGAGTGAGGAATATGGCACCCCAGCAATCTGGAAAATCTACCTACAGTTTTTTGGCCCTTTCTTCATACCAGAGAAAATCAGAATTTTTTTATTTTTTGTTTTATTTAATTTTTTTGATTATACATGTGTATTCATTTTTAACCTATTTCCATATGAATCACGCAGGGTGAGAAAAAAATCACAACTAAAAGAAAAAACCATGAGAAAAAAATAAAACACAAAATGGAAGGGGAGAAAAAAAGGTGAAAACAGTATGCTTCAATCTACATTCAGTCTTCACGGTTCTCTCTCTGGACGCAGATGACTCTTTCCATCCAATTACTTTATTTTTTATAGGTTATTTACTGGGTCTTAGAGTAAAATCTGAGGTAAGTATTGGGTCACAGGCTCCATGTCATTTGCTTGCCTTTGTATGTCATTTGCAGCTTCTGCAAATCTCCAAGAAGTTCCCATTTAATTTCTTATGCCAACTTGCAATAAAATTTTAAAAATTAGGGAAAGTTGTGATATGATGATGCTACCTGTACAGAGTGAGATGATGGGTGGATAATTTGGTATGGAGTGAAGAAATGAATGCTGCAATTATCCCATCTGCTCTCACTATTCCGCCGTCTTTAACATACACTCCAACCAAGTTCACCTTCTTGTGGCAAAATCTCCTGGGCTACTTCTGGGCCTTTGTCCAAGCTGCCTTAACACATAACAACTTTCTCCCTAGCTGTGAATTGATCCAATTGTTCTGTGAAAGAATCTGAACGGATGTGAGATCCCACTACTAGTCATATCCCCCGAAGGGTGTCTAAGATAGCAAGAAAGGCTTCACATGTACCAAAATATTCCTAACAACACTTTGTGGCAGCCAAAAAGGGGGAAAGAAAGGGGGGGGGGGGAGAGAAGGAAGTGGAAAGAAAGCAGGCCTTAATAAAGGGAAAACATGGTCCTTCCTCTCAAAGAGGCCCAAAGACCCCAAAAGGGTGATGGCTCAACTCCCACGTAAATTGGATTTAAGTGAGACAAAGTTAGACAAAATCATCAGTACCATTTTCTCTTTTGTTCATCAAAGTCCAGTGAGTGGCAAAGTCAGGATGACGGGCAACGATGGCTTGGGATGCAAGTTCAATGGAGGCCCCAGCTCTAAGGGCCTCCATTCCACCCTCCCACAAGGGGACATGCTCATTTACCCCAACATATGAAGGTAGCAGATCCCTGCTGATTGAAGAGAAGAATAGGACAGAATGAAAACATGAAAAGTATTAAAAAAAACAGAGAAAGGAACAACCAGGGAAAGAAGGTTCACAGTAACTATAGATTACCATCAATGAAAAGAACAAACCCTGAGTGTAATAGCTAATCTCCACCCTGGAGATCATGAAATACACTTCCCTCCACTTGACCAATGAATAGAACACATTGCAAATATTTTAAGAAAATTCACGCATCAACTGCTTTTCCTTTACAGTTTTTCTTCCTAAGAAACATATAAGGATGCTGGGTATATAGTCAGGAATGACTAGAATCTAGAAACAAAATATTTATTCTATTAAATATAAAAAAGTCCTTTTTATAAATCATACTTTCTTATCTACTATACTATATTTATATCCTTTTGTATCTTGACAAGACAGCTTAAGATTGACCATGGGGAGATGCATCGTGATACATTGGGAACAGTACGTGAGATGCCGAGTTCCAGTCCCCATCCTGTCACTTCCCAACTTCTGGGGAATGTTGTAGAGATGGGGCAAAGGGGAAAATCTTACAGGTCTTAGCAACAGACTGAAGATGGTAGCAAGAGTTAGTAGGGAGTCAAGCCAAGGGGACTGGAAAGATGGCCGTACCAGTATGATTACTCTAGAATGCAGAGAAGTTTCAAAGGGGGGGGGAAGTGTGGAGGAGCTCAATTTGGGACACACAGAGTAAGACATCTATCGAACACATAGGCAGAGAGATGAGTCTTTAGGCAAGACATTTAATCTCCCTAGACCTCAATTTCCTCCTCTAGAAAATGAAAATATCAATACTATAAAGTAGGGATAAAAGCATTGCTATAATAAAAGCATTAATACAATGAAAGCCAGGATTATTTTAAGAAAAATATTTTGAAAACTTAAACCACTACATAAATTCCAAATCCAGCATTAGCAATTTATGTCTTCTGTATTGTCTGCTGGGACTTTCAAGGGATCATTATGTAAAGGACAAAAAGGCAGAATCTGATATATATATATATATATATATATATATATATATATATATATAGGCAGATGCTATCCCTGTTTTTGCTTAAGGTATTTTTTTTTTTACAAAAGAACAGCTCAATTAGGTAGTAGGAATTTGAGAGATTATCTAAAACTTGACCTTGATAAGAAAAAAAAAATCAATAAATGTAATTATTTTTTTTTTCTTTTTGCTGAGGCAATTGGGGTTAAGTGACTTGCCCAGGGTCACACAGCTAGGAAGTGTCTGAGACCAGATTTGAACTCAGGTCCTCCTGACTTCAGGGCTGGTGCTCTAACCACTGCGCCACCTAGCTGCCCCCAATAAATGTAATTATTAAAAGAGAAATAGATGAACTTCAAATACAAAGGTTGTTTATATTTTATATCCTATAGAAAGGGTTTACATATATATGTATATATGCATACACACACAATATATATAAAGGATGGTGTCAGTATCAGGGGAGAAAAGAGAGCATATTGTAGAGATGGGGCAAAGGGGAAACTCTTACAGGCCTTAGCAACAGATGAATACGGTGGGGAGTCATGAGGAACTGGGAAGATGGCCCTAGAGAACTATTACACTACAAGGCAGAGAAGTTTGTAAGGGAGAAAAGCATGGAGGAGCTCAGTTTGGGATGCACTGAGAGTAAGATTCTTTTGGACACGCGGGCCAATGAAGATGTAGCAGAGGGATAAAGGCAGGAGGAGATCAGAGGATCAATAGAGAAATGATTATTGAAAGCATGGGAGCAGATGGAATCACCAAGCGGTCCAGGAAAAGAGGGCCCAGGACAGAGCTTCATGAGACCCCTTTGATCTCTCCAGTTATCTTGGGTAATAGCTTATTCAAGCACCAACAAAATTATAATACAAGATCACACACTAAATAATTCTAAGCAATTCCCTGTCATTTGCAGATTTATAAATAACTCAAGACAGTCAACTCTTTCTCCTCCCTCATTTATAGGTCATTTCACTGTTCGTTAACACCTGCATGAGTTGGTGAAAAGGGAAAAATAAAAACAGAAACTCAACTTCCTCAATTATATTACTCAGTATCCACTCATTAAAGATTCAGGAAAAGACTGAAACTAATGAGTAAGATGAGAATGTACAAGATTTGGTGTGTTGACATAAGGCTTTTTTGGCCATTTTTAGGAGGATGTACAGGGAGACACAGAGATAATAGAGTGATTTCCAACATTTATTTTATAATTATGATTTAAAAGAAAATTGTCTCAGAGGATACACATCCCAAGTCTGAGCCAGTGATTCAGCAACCATACTCACTGACTCTAAATCATTTCAGTTCAGTGAATCATAGGGAGAGATGAAGTCATTCTAGGACAGGAAGCCTTATGGTAAGAGACATGAAGATCTGGGAATAAATCCATTCATTTCTACATCAAGTACCAAATGAACCTGGAAATGTTCCGGTTTATACATTATATACTTATATACAGAGGAGAAAGGGGGGTATATTGTAGAGATGGGGCAAAGGAGAAAATCTTACAGGTCTTAACAACAGATCAAATATAGCGCCAAGAGGTAGTGGGGAGTCAAGCCAAGGGGACTGGAAAGATGGCCCTATTATAGTACTACTACGCTACAATAGAGAAGTTTCAATGGGAGAAAAGTGTGGAGGAGCTCAATTTGGGACTCACTGAGAGGAAGATGTCTATCGGACTCAGACACATAGGCAGAGAGAGGAATTGAAGAAAAACAATAAAATGAAGGGGGGTAAGGACAACTACACAACAAGGAAATAAATCCTAATGCCAGAAACTCAAGTTAGATATGAGCTTTTTTGTATTCAGAATTAAATGTTTCTTATTTAAAAAAAAAAAAAAGTCAAACGGGAGAGCCAATAGAAGTTTAGATTTTTTTTTAAAAATCTCATGAAACACGTGAGTCAAAAGGGACCATTGGGGTTAAAGTGGGCATTATAACATCCTATACATAACTTGTCTCAGACAGGATTAGGCTGCAGTAAAGAGCAAAAGAATTAGGAATAAATACTACTCTTAGGCAGGGGGAAAAGAGTTATGGCAGTTAAGAATTAAGATGAAGTGCTCTAGGGTTAATATTGAGTGTCCAGATCAAATGATAAAAATTTTTACAACTAGCACCCTTTTCAATCATTCCAGGACCCTATGGGCATAGGAAGACTTACCTCCATCACCCTCATTTTTCTTTTGTACTGCTTTCTGCTAATCAACTTTTTCAACATCTAAAAAAAGTTGTATATTTATCTGTCTATACACACACACACACACACACACACACACACACACACACACACACACACATCTATCTGTGACCAGAAGAAGGGAGGAAACTGTGTGGTCTTAAATCTTGCCAGGATAAAGGAGAGAAGGATGCAGTTATTTCAAGAACCAAAGAGAAAGCATTGGCCCTCAGTGAAATACTAGTTTCAAGAGCCAAGAATTTTCTCTTTCCCATCTCTCCCCACCAAGTTCTACAGACCTAGGACCTTCTGAGAAAGACATCTAGGTGGTACAATGGAAAAAATTTTGACTTTGAAATCATGGCATGAGTTTAATATTTCAAGCTGTGTGGCCCCCAAAAAGTTACATAACATCTCTAAACCTGTCTCCCCATCTGTTAAATGAGAATATTAAGGGTACCTATCTCCTAAAATGTTCATGAAAACAGCTTCCAACCCTTAAAGCACTATACAAATGCTACACATCAGTACTTTATCTATTTGTTCTCTTTTCCCCATTACTATGAGGGATTTAAGTTAGCAGCATTCTTTTATTAACTTTTTACTTCCCTAGTAGAGTGATTTCATCAAGTGCCAGTTTCTACATAAAACTATATCATCTTGTCATTCTCAGGAAATGTATATTAGCCGATAGAGATTACGAATCAGGACTATCTTCACAAGAGATGGGTATTTCCTTGAAGTCAAATGAGAAAAAAACCTTGCACACAAGATAATTTCCTCATCTCTGCTTTTATACACCACCACAGTACTTCCTTCAAGTACAGGAATACTGATTTTCATACACAGCTTTGATGGCTGACTATACTACTACAGAAAAGGAAGTGGTTTTAGAAGAAAAATGTTACTTAAGCAAAATCATTCCATCATCATTCACATTCCTTTTTAGGGTTATTATTAGAGTTTCTCTCAATAGGTTCAAAGGTCAGATGAAGGGCTTAACCAGGGAAAAGAAAAAATAACAAAAGAATTGGTTGACAAGCAGAAATGATGAGACTTTGGGAGGAGTTCCATAATAAGGGGACAGTGAGGTATAAACTCTGCAAAGACATGATATAGACCTTGGGAAAATATAATTTCAAAGGAAGCCGCACAGAAAGACCAACTTTCCAAATATTTTCAAAGTTTTCCAGAATAAAAATCTGAAGGCACAAAGATAAAAAGATTCTGAGAGGAAAGGTGGCTAAAAAGACCAATAAACATCATTATACTGGTAACTAAATAAAATCAAGATTTTAGGACAAATAGGAATAATGGAATCAATGGCAGGTAACTGTATTAAGTCAACAGCCCAGATAAACATCTCAGTATATTAAAGCAACTTTTGAATTTGAGAGCTAAATAACTGTCTGTGATCTTGGGGAAAATATAGAAAACAAAAGTTCTACAGGACAGGCAGCAGAAAAAGTTCCACTTTCCAAAAAGGGGAAGATGGTAGATTCTTCTAAGAATGAGCTGAGCACCTTTAACATCAATTCCTGGGGAGGGGAGCGGGGAAGGAAGGGGAGGGAAGAAAGAGGGAAATGTAGATCCTCTTATTTAAGGAGTAGTATGTAAACACTTGAAAAGGGAGTAAGTGTCACTATCAGAAAACACAATTTCATCAAGCCACTCCAGCTAGCCTAACCTCATTTCCTTTGGGGGATTTTTAGGTTATTAAATCAAGGAAATACCAGAAGCAAGATATACCTATTTTTTTCTGCAAATATCCTTGTGGACAGTTTGGAAAAATGTGGACAATAATTAAATATATTTAGGTGAATTTCAAACTTATTTAAACAATAAGACCCAAAGATCTGTGATTAACCAACTTCAACTAGAGATTACTCTTAAGATTGCCATAAATCTTATCATTTTCTCACTGTATTCAACATATTTACTTAACGTTTTAGATGAAAACAGAGATGCAATAATTACAAAATTTGCAGATGTCATAGAATAGATAATAAATATGAAGGATGACAGCTGTGGGTTCCAAACGATTTTCACAATCTAAAATAGTGATTTAAGTAACAAAATTTAACAGATAAATACTGTAAAAAAATTTTTTTTTTCATGCATCGCACTAAGACAGTAGAGCTATCTCAAGATGAGTTAAAGGGAAACAAAACTGATCCACTGCAATCTGGGGCTCTATTAATACAACTACAATATCTAGAAGAAGGAAGGTTACATAAGGTTCTTTCAGTCAGGCCAAATTCTGAGAACCATGTCTGGTTTGGAGAACCTCATTTTAGGAAGTACATCAACAAGTGGGAGTTATTTAACGAAAAGTTATTTAACAGGACATTTATAATGGGAAGTAGATTTGAAACTATGCAATCCAAGGATAAGTTGGGAAAAAAAAAAAAAACTAAGGAAGTTTAATCTAGAGAAGGTTCAGACAGGAAGTATCTGAGAGCGGTTTTCAAACATCTGAAATACTATATTGTTATAATAAAGGAAACTGCATTATGTTTAAAGAAAACATAAAGAAATAATATCACTACATGTACTGAACTGCATAGAAGCTAAGTGCTTAAGGGGAAAAGTTAATCTAATTACAGAAAGAAAAAGACAGAAATAAATGAATAACAAAAAGACAGGCAAGAACAAAATTAACATTAAAGAGAAACTCAAATATGTTTGTTATATATCTAGAAATTATAAACTCAGAAACAAAAGCAGTATAAATACCTTTGAGTCATACATGGCACCTTAAAAAATGACCCTGTGTATCAACTTCTGCATAATACAGAATCTCAGAAATACTAAACACAAAGACAGATTCCAAAATAAATGGAAAGTCCTCAAACAATATGTAGCTCAAGAACCAATCACAAAATGTCAGTCAATAAACACTTAGTAAAGGTCTATTATGTGCTAAGTGCTGGGAATACAAAGGCAAAGAAGGCTCTATATTCAAGGAAGTCAAAGACTAATAGGGAAAGCAATATGCATGTAATTCTGCATAAATAAGTTCAATACAGGAAAAATTGGAAATAATTAACAGGGAGAAGACACTAGAATTAAGGGAAAATTAGAAAGATTGTCTTCCCCTACAAAAAGATGTTTTAGATGAGACTTGATTCCATCATAAACCTCTTGAGATATCTTGAGGTTTTACTGTGATTTCCAGACTGGGATCAGGCTTTAAATCCAATGACTCTGATTCTCATTGACTGATCCACAGTAGGCCAGTCCCCAGCCAAGTTCCATAGAGGCCATTCTCAGCCTTATTTCATATCTACCTTTAATCATTGATTGGTTGAGTTACACTGACCTGGCAAAGGCATTAGCTTGAAAAGGCCAGGGACTCCCACTGCATCCAAAGCCATTTCCAATTATCCTGATTTCTATCTGGCCACTGGACCCACGTGGCTCTGGAGGAGAAAATTAGGCTGATGACCTTTGCACAGCTGGTCCCCACTTACACTCAATTTACTTGTATGTCATGGCATCCCCTCCTGGGTGTCATGGTCCTTTCCAAGAATGAAGGGCAAATGACAACAATTTCATTAAAGAAAATCACAAGAATGAAACAACATACAAAAGAGAAGAAAACATCTCTAAATACTTTTAACTACAAAAGAAAAAGAAAAAGTTAAATGAATGGGGTATGCAACTGGGGAAAAGGGGGAATGAAAGTATATACTTAGAAAACCCAAATAACCATGAAAACAGAAATAATAAAAATTGAAGAGAAAAACTTTTTTTTAAAATCAAACTGATAAAAAAAAAACTATAAACTTTTTAAGGTAATAAAACCACTAACCAAGAAAAACCAAACTGCCAAAAGGAAACTCCAAAAAAAAAGGAAATTCACAGCTGAGGAGAAAATAAAGAAATGTACAACAAAATATTATGTCTAATTGTATGTCAAAAAACTAACTTAAATGAAACAGCTGAATTTTTTTTCAAAAATATAAAATGCCCAGGTTAAAAGAAAAAGAAATGGAGAATTTAAATAAATAGCTAGTGTAAGGCTTTATAACTTAAAAAAGTATTTTACACATTACCTCTCTTAATCCTCACAATAATTGTAATTATCATCCTCATTTTACAAGTGAGGAAACTGAGTCTACTCACTATAATTACAGTATGTATAATATATCAAGGAGTCCAACTACAATATCCTCACAAAAATCATGAATATAATTATAAAACATTTTATAAAAACAAACTATTCATAGTTAAACTGTACAAATGTTAAAAATTAGAACAAGAATAATTTATAGCTTTAAGTATCTTATTAAACTACCAAAGGGTTATTACTAATTCATAGAATGAAACAAAATATCAAAATTCACCAGAAGGTACAAAGACAGAAACAGTCCCTGACCTCAAGAAGCTTGCATTCTAATACTGAAAACAACACAGAAACTACTACTAGATACAAAGTATATAAAAGTAATGGAATATTCCTGTTCTATAAAAAATCACAAACAAGTTGATTTTAGAACAGCCTGGAAAGATTTACATGAACAGATGCTGAGCGAAACAAGCAGAACCAGGAATACATGGTACACAGTAACAAGAAGAATATGTGATGATCAACTTTTCATCAAAGACTTGGCTCTTGGTTCAGTAATCCAAGGCAATCCCAATAGACTTTGGATAGAAAATGCCATTAGCATGCAGAAAAAGAACTATGGAGACTGAATGTAAATCAACATATGCTATGTTCACTTCCTTTTTCTGTTGCTTTTTTTTTCTCTCCCATGGTTTTTCCCTTTTGTTCTGATTTTTCTCTCCCAATATGATTCAGAAACACATAAACCAAAGTGTATTTAAAAAATAAATATTTTTAAGTATATAAAGAGTTAAAGGGAAATAATCTCTGAGGGAAGACATTCATTTTGAAGGAGACAAAGAAAGATTAAGAGAAGGTGGCATTTTAACTGAAACTTGAAGAAATCCATGGAAACCAGGAGACAGGGAAGATAAGAAACTCCTTCATGCATGAAGGATAACCAATTAAAACTCATAGAGCAGGAGGTGCTGACTTGTGTGAAGAACAAGATGGTGGAGTCCCTTCAGGAGCCTCCCCCAATATTAAAGTCATGGTGACTGTGTGAAGATGGGAAGAATGGCATGGTACTAGTGCCAGATCAAAAACTAGAATTCAAAGCAACGGTACAGATTAAAAAAAAAACATAAAATTTCATAAAAGAAACACACACTGGATACACAGACCCAGAATCAAGTGAATGTAGTAGCAAGCAAAATCCTCATCTCACTGCATCCAGAGCTCGATAATCAACAAAAATTGTTGAGGAAATGTGGGAGAAATTAAGTTTTTAAGAATATCTCAAACCCTATCACAGTAAGCTTCAACTGCATATATATGATAGAGATATAAAGGGTTCACATCATGGACAATTGAGAAGGGTGTAATTTTCATAACCTGGAGAAAGAGCTATTGACTAAATGGGGAAATAAAGAAGTTAATAAAAAATAAAATGCATAATGCTGATAAAACTGAAAAGGTTTTATACACACAATTAACTTCAATTAGTTAAAATAAGGAGAAACATTTAACTGCAGGAGAAAAATCTCCCTGTAAGAGATTTCTCTTTCATTTATAAATGGCCATATAAGGAATTCATACCAATATACAAGAACAAAGACAGTAAGTAAATTGTCAAAGTTGGTGAATGGGGAGGACGAGAAAGGAGGAGGGAGAGAAGAGAAAGCTCTCACCAAGCATATTTTAAAAGCTATGAATGACTAATAATAAAGGAAATGCAAAAAAATAAAGCCACTTTGAGATTCCACCTCACTCAGATTGGCAAAAGATGACAAAGTATAAAAGTATAAAATGACAAATATCAAATGGTTTGTGGGAGGACAGGCACATTAACATTAGTGAAGCTGTAAAATGACTCAACCATTCTGCAAAGCAATTTGGAACCATACCCCAAAATATCACTAAACTCTTCATGCCCTCTGACCTACCAATACCACTATTAGTCATACCCCAAAAAAAGGGATCAAAGAAAGCAAAAGGACTAATCTGTTCAAACATTTATAACAGTACTTTTTATTGTAGGAAAGAACTGGAAACAAAATGGTACCCATCAACTGGAAAATGCATAAACAAATAATGATATATTATGGAAGAGAACATCTTGACACAAAAAAGGACAAAGGCGATGGATTCCGAGAAATCTGGTAAGACTTGAATGAATTGCTGTAGAGTAAAATAAGGAGAATCCAAACAACTTATATAATTACAATATAGTTAAAGGAAAACAATGTTCCAAGACCCATAAATTCTGACTGATGACTACTCCTGACTTGGTAAAGCTGATCATAGAACATACTGACCATCTCTTGGCAGGAGTCAAAGAACAATTTTTATTGGGGGGCAGGGGGGAGGAAGGGGCATAAGGGGACAGTATTAGTAACAGTGATGCAAGAAAAAAAGAACATCTTTAAAATGTAGACAAGAGAACAGAAAACTATTTAGAAGTGGACAGAAGCAACTATACAGCATTAATGCTATGTTAAATTTAATACAAGCTTGAGGGAAAAGTTTCATATACAATTTTCTTTTTTATTTTTAAGTGTCTTAAAAGTTATTAGGCTCCATTGTTTTTCTCTAATTTCAAATCATCTCCTTTCACATTTCCTAGAAGTACTCAACAACTAATTTTTTTTACACATTATAACCTTAAGTAATTTCACCTCAGTGATTTTACATGAATTTCATCACACTCCCTTGAGATAACTAGATTTGATCTTCTTTCTGGCAGGGGAACCACCATTCTTATAATGTCTCAGATGTGTGACTTCCATATTATTCCTCACCCTTTATCTTCCTCACCTCACATACACAATCAGCTGCCAAATCTTGTCATTTCCATCTCCACAATTCCCTCTTCTCCATTCCCCTACTCTTACTCCTTAGCCCTGGACTGCTCCATGTCTTGCCAAATGGAACGCATCCTTTTTCTTCACACGTGGTATTCTAAGGCCTGTCGTCTTTGTATCTTTATATTGGCTAACCCCCCATACTTGGAGTGCATTTTCTTCTCATTTATACTTCAAAGAATTTCTCTCTTTTCAACACCACCTCCTATAATGTCTGTCTGTCCTAAATGCAACTTCCAAATACATTATATTTATTTTGTATTTATTGTTCATGTATTTTATCTGTATATACTTACATATGTACATTTTATTCCCATCAATAAAGTGTAAACTCCTAGAGAACAAGAATTGCTTCTTTCTTTGACTTATCCGTGTCTAAAATATAAAAAAATACTTAATAAATACTTACTGAATGGCAAATGTGACCATCTAGAGATGCTGTTTACAATGCTGAATGCATCAATTCTCAGAACACTCCAGACTAAAATAAGCATCATGATAAAAGCAGAAGAGTTCCTTTACATGAAGTAAAAAAGCTTTAGCATTTAAAAAAATAATCTGTGGCTAGATTTAAGAAGGAAATTTCAACTAACACACACACACACACACACACACACACACACACACACACAAACTTTACATCAAATATTTCTGATAAGGTTTCCCAAACACAGAGGAAATTAAAACAAACATGTAATACCAGGAGTCACCCTCTAATGAATGTCGTAACATAGAATCCAAAAAAAAAATTAAGCATTTTCTATGTTTTAAAACACTGTTATAAGTGGGAAAACAAAGAGAAAAACAACACAATCCCTGATCTCAAAGAGCTCATATTTGAACTGAGTAAATGACGTCTTTCTTCAGTTGAGGATTACATGGAAAGCCCTACTGGTCCTTTGAATTCTAACGGAAAGATCCAACACTTCTCAAGTGGACAGTAGCAAGACAGATAACTAAATGGTTCTCAAGACACAGTGACAGAGCAGACCTAATGGTTCTCCATCTGACCAGAAGGAGAGTAACTGGCAATTCCCCCCTCATCAAAGCAACATGAAACACCATATCTGCCATGTATTCAAGGGTTTAAAGGGGCTCGGGGCCTGAAACCACTGGGTAGGGAAAATCATCATAGGATTTCATCAGTCTTGGGTTGGATGACAGTGGTTGAGAAAGAGCATTTTGCTAGGTTGCATAGCTGTGCCTTACTGTTAAAGATTATGATCAACTAGTTTTCAAAAGAAAACTTCCAAATTGTTAAAGATTGCCCCAAATCTCTAATAAGAGAATTTGTAAACCAAAATAACTTTGATGGATCAAATTAGCAAAGATGAAAAAACAATTGGGAATAATAAGTGCTGGAAGGGTGGATAGGCTATACAGCAAGACGGGTATACTAAAATGCTGTTGGTAGAACTACAAATTAGTCCAACCATTCTGGGAAGAAACCTAAATGTCCATACTCTTTAACCCTGTGATTTCATTATGAGATATATCTCTCTAATAGAATTAATGATAGAAAAGTTCAATAGATGTCAAAGTATTTTAGCAGCAATTTTAATAGCAAAGAATTGGAAATTAATTACATGCCAGGCAACTGGGAAATAGCTAGATATAATGTGGTACGTAAGGATGATGGCAGATTACCACTGTATAAGAAATGATCAAAATGAAGAAATCAGACCAGATCAAGGAAAACAATCAATATGATGACAATAATATACGTGTGTGTGTGTATGAAACAATAAAATTAAACTGGATACAACATAATTTTAATCACAACTATTTGCCCCTGAAAAGTGTTGAGAAAAGACATCTCCTTTCCTTATTTGCTGAGGTGAAGGAACTATGGGTACAGAATATTGTCTATACTACTAATATTTCAGTTGGTTTTGCTATTTTTTCTATCTAATTTTTTAAAATTTGTATTCCAGAGAACTCACTGGATTGAGGAACTAATCAGAAATGAACACCATGTAAAAATTTTTTTTAAAAAATCTATTTTTAAATGGTCAGGAAGAAATTATTATCCAACCAGCAACTACATTACTGGTTCACTACTCTTCTCCGCCTCTGGAGAATTTGAAAGGCTCAGACCTGCATAAAGAGTATTTACAAGGAGGAAATTATATATGTTTATAAGTACTGAGATACCAAAGGATGTAGGGTGATAATGGAACACTTATTTTTGCCTCTACATGTTGATGTCTTGCCCACAGATCTGAAATACTTTATCATAAGACTTTTAAAAAGCAAGAAAGTTTTGGGGACTTTCTGAATATTCCCAGAGCTTAACCCAGTGTCTAGCCAGAAATAGGCACTTAATAAATGCTGTCTAACTGCCTAATTGATGCCTTCCAATAGTCCTGTCTCCTACAACTTACCATCAAGTTTAACTTCAGTTATGAATCTTTGCCAAAATATCCCAGTCTTTACTGATCAACCCTTTGTTTTTTGGAGTAAGAAATCAACTTGCACTGTCTTCTATGGTTTTATAAATGATTTCTGTTAACTTTCTATTTCTGATTAGTCCATAACTCCCTATGAACAGTGAGTAGTACATGCTTTTTCATTCCCAAAGTACCTTGCATTATTATGCTAAGTTCAGGGAACTTGCAAAGAGAATGGTATTTGCTTAAAAACAAAAAGAAAAAAATTAAAATTAAAAATCACTTATGTGACCAGAAAGACTAGTAAGAAATATAACTTTGGTCATGTGACCAAGGAATAGGAGAATATACTTCCAAGTATATGAGATAAATGGAAGACAAAAAATGTTTTGGACACTTTGCTGCATAGTGTGAGAGGAAAGGGGAAAAAAAAGGTCAACTTTTAGTGAGTTTTCTTGTTCAGTAGTCATAACTGGTCACTGAATGAAGTAATTTGTTTTGTTGAAACCTTATTCTCAGAAGTTAAAATTTTATACCTTCCTCTTCTTAGTTTAGTGAAAGCCAAAGTTGTAATTTTACCTTCACTCACACTGAAAAATCCTTATTTAAAGTAGACAATACTTAGGTTCAGATGCTATCTCAACAATGAAGTGCCAGTTCATATCATCAACTTTAATAGCCCTTCCATCTCTTTCATGATTGTTGCCAAAGCAGTCCATCTGGTTTTTGAGCTAAGTGGCTAGGGTTAAAAAATGTATTTTAAATCCTGGATTGGAAGCTATTTGAAGTCAAGGCTTTAATCATTTGGTAATTAGAAGAGTTCAACTTTTTTAGTCCCCATGAAAGCAGGATGGAAAGGGTAGTGGGTCTGTGAAAGTGGTGGGCTTCTAGGTACACCTCTGGTGCTAATCTTTGTCACTGGAATCCAGTCATGAAACTACTCCATTTCATTCTAGGTATGACCAGGACATCAATTTTAACACTCTAACATTCAGTCAGGTCAACCTGGAAAGTACACAGGCTAGATTTGCAAACAGAAACCAGAAAAACTTACTTTAAAGTGTCCCAGATATATTATTGTTCTGTGAGAAACAACCTGCAGGATGATTTCAGAGAGGCCTGGAGAGATTTGCATGGACTGATGCTGAGTGAAGTGAGCAGAACCAGGAGATCAACAACAAGACTATATGATGATCAATTCTGATGGACATGGCTCTCTGCAACAATGAAATGTTTCAAACCAGTTCTAATTGTTCAGTGAAGAAAGCCATATACACCCAGAGAGAGGGATGTGAAATGTGGACCACAACATAACATTTTCATGCTCTCCATTGATGTTTGCTTGCATTGTGGTTTTTTTTTTCTGATTTTTTTTTCTTGTAGATACAATTTTTCTTGCACAACAATAAGTGTGAAAATATGTAGTGTGGAAACATGTAGTGGATTTCCTGCCATCTAGGGGAGGGGTGGGGAGTAGGGAGGAAAAATTTGTAACAGAAAGCTTTGTAAGGGTTAATGTTGAAGAATTACCCATACATATGTTTTGCAAACAAAAAGTTTTAATTTAAAAAAAAAAAGTGTCCCAGAACCCACAATTCTCCATTCCATTGAATTTGGGGACCAAGATTGGGTCCGTGCAAGCCCAATTTAGCTCCAAAACCCTCTTTACTTTTCCATTTATAAATAATAGCCCTAACTTCAATATTAACTTTGTGATTAGGTGCTTTCACACTGGTTCGTTCACCTGCTGTCATGATTTCTAGGATACCAGTTATTTCAAAAACCCTTCTACAGACTTAAAAATCCATTTGGATATTCAACATTGACAATTTGGCCCAGATGATCATCGAACTCACTTTGTTCTTAAATTCTAGGATCCACTGCAAATATTGCCAGACTCACTTGATGTAGTTTTGTCAATTATCCTTTTTCTTTCTCTTTTATTCTTTGATATTAGGAGATAACTCTCTGCAAAGGAATAATATATAAAGAAAAATAGGGTCATATAAAAAAAAGGCATGCATTTTTATATCCAAGACAACAAATCTTAAGATTTAGTGACCGTCCAACTGCATGGATGATGGGACAGATATTAGAATAAAGAGCACATTTTAAGAGCTGAAGGGGAACTCTGCAGAAAATCAGCCCAACATTCAGAGGCTACTTGAGGCCTTCCAATTAGTATACCATTCTCCTTAGGGACAGCATTGAGAAAGCTTTTCCTGACTTCCACTTATACTCTGCCAGACAAGCATATCCCCCATCCATGTGACAGTCCTTCAAACACACCAAAATTGTCATAAATGTCCTAAACACACCAAAATTATCATAAAAACCCCAGTTCCACTGATCCTCATAGGACACAGACTTAAATCACCTTCATCCTGGTTGACAGATTCAATCAGCAACTATCAAGATCTAGCCAAAACTGACACTCAGAACACAATATTCCAAAGGTCCTCTGATCAGAGCAGAGCACATAGGGAATAGCATCTCCATTAAAATGCAAGCTTTTTGACTTGCATGAACTGACACAGAGTAAAGTGAGCAGAACCAGAACACTGTACACAGTAACAGCAATACTGTGCAATGATCAACTGGGACAGACTTAGCTCTTCTCCCCAGTGCAATGATGAAAGACAATTTCAAAAGACCCATGATGGAAAATGCTTTTGTTCACTTTGCTGCATGGCCTAAGACTGAATACAGATCAAAGCATACTATTTTCACTTTATTTTTCTTTCTTTCTTGTGACCTTCTCCATTTGTTCTGATTTTTCTTTACAACATGACTAATGTGGAAATATGCTTAATAGGACTGTACATGTATAAACTATATCAGACTGCTTGCCATCTTGAGGTTGGGGGAGGAAGGGGGAAAAACATGGAACGCCAAACTTATAAAGTGAATATTGAAAATTATCTTAACATGTTATTGGAAAAAAAAGACAATACTATTTTTTAAAAAGGTCTAAAAATAAATGCTTAAAGCAATCCAAAAGAAAAAGAATATAAGCTCTTTGTGGGTAGGAACTATTTTTTCTTAGTCTTTGGAAACCTAAAGCTTAACAAGAGTATCTAAAGCAAATGTTTAATAAATGCTTATTAGTTAATTGACTGATTATTGCTAGAAATCATTCTCTCAAGATTGGTCCAATCTTGAGATGGTTCAAGACTGCATTCATTTATAGGGAGGAGGAAGAGGGAGAAAAAGGAGGGGTGCTGTCACATCACACTATTTATCACTATTGCCTTTGAAATTCACAAATCTTTAAAGACTAACTTCTCCCTGACTTTACTTTCTCCATTTGATTAAATGAAAGATATTTTTGTCATGTTGCTTATTTTGTTTTTGTTTTTTTCAATCCCTATGATTGAATATATGACATGGCAGAAAAAAGCTTTAAATTTTCAGTCAATGACCTCTAATCAAAGGGTTCTTTCAGTTCCTATCTGTGTAACCTTAGGTTACTTCACCATTCTGGAAAGTCAATAGAAATAATTACTAAAAAGTCAGCAAAATACCCCCAATATGGTTCAGAAGTTATGTCCGCCTTTCATACCACAATCAGATGGCACCCCTCACCCACCAGAGCCCCCTTATTGGTTTCCAGCTCCACTATTGCCCAATCCATCCTCCAAGCAGTCCACAAATGGACATTCCTAAAGCATTTGCATGTCAGACCCTATTTCCCCGCTCAACAAGCTTCAGAACTTCCCTTTATAAGACCTGTTCTTTGGCATCTACATACCATCAGGATCCTGCTCCAGACTCATTCTGCAATCACCCATATTCCTACAATGCAGCCTCCAGCTAAGAGTTTTCATGTTTGTGGTTCTCAACACAGGACTCCCCATCTCTCCCAGATTTCACGCCTTTACACACGCTGCCTCGAATAGCCTGGAACGTTCCCTTTGTCACATCTGTCTCATGGACCCAACAGCTCCCTTCAAGGCTCAGCTCCAGCTTCAAGAGTCCTGATCCCCTCTTCATTACTGCCATACCATATCGCACCCTCCTTTGGTATATATTCTCTAATTATGTATCTGTAACAATTATCCTCACTCTCCCAACAGACTCGTTGGGCACAGAACCCATTTTGCACATGTAAGTCCTGAACCAAGTATTATGCTTGGCACATAGTGGGCACTTTATTAGTAGACTACAAGCTCTGTTAGTTTCTACTAAGCTCTGGGAAGGCCAGAATTCTGATCATTTTCCTCTTCTGTAAAATAATACTTGCCATCCCTATTTCAAAGTCCCTTCAAGAAGAAACTTAATTTCTGCTGTTCTATATTTTCACACTACCATGTAAGGGATTTACTTGATGCTTCTCCCCTACTGGCAAGTTCATTTAGTTGAGGTTCCCTTCAAAGACTCAAATGTGTCTGTGTTCTCTTTGATTCAGAATGGGGCGGATCACAAGCTATCCATGCATGTCCAGCCTGTGATGATCACTTATGTTTTCCAAAAGTTTGTCATAAAGGCTGCACCCAATGTAGTGAAAACCTTCCTGGCTTTCTTCCTGCATCAAGAAGGTAGCAATGAATTACTTGGGCCATGGACTGGTCATCCCTTGCTCTTGCCACATAACCAGCACATCTTTTCCTGTCACACAATTCATAACCAGGAGAGATCACCTCCAATAGTCCATACTCTTCTGTTTCCATTTTCCCTTGGTTGAGAAAGTCTTCCCTACTCACTCCCTGACTGTCATTTCCTATTCATTCTTGAAAACCCAAATAGAATTCTAATTCCCCTATGTAAAGCAGACTCCCCAATCTCCCTTCAAAACACTTACAATATTTAATTAACAATCTTGGGAATATTCAGCATGAATTATTTTGAATGTTTTGCATTGCTATTTTTCCCTATTGAACTTTTAAATTTCATGAAGGCAAGGATTCAATCTTATCTAAACTGAATTTTCCTCAGTCCCCATACACAGTGGGTATTTTGTATATACTTATTGTATATGCAATATGTACCTATATGTTGTATAACCTTGTATATACCTCTTTCCATACAAGCTGTCTCTCCTGTTAAAATGAAAGCATCTTCACTGTTGGTAGAGTTCTGAAATGATCCAACCATTCTGGACAGCAATTTGAAAGTATGCCCCAAAGGCTATAAAACTGTGCATGTCCTTTGATCCAGTCTGTACCCCAAAGAGATCATAAAAGAAGAAAAAGGACCCACATGTGTAAAAATATTTGTAGCAGCCCTTTTTGTAAGTGACAAGAAACATTAAATTGAGTGGATGCCCCTCAGTTGGAGAATGGCTAAGTTTATGGTATATGAACGTTATGGAATAGTATTATTCTATAAGAAATGATCAGCAGGATGATTTCAAAAAGCCCTGGAAAGTCTTATATGAACTGATACTGAGAGAAATGAGGAGAACTAAGAGAATACTGTTTATAGTAACAAGATTATGTGATGATCAACTATGATGGACTTATCAACAATAAGGTGATTTAAGACCTTTCCAAGAGACTTGGGAGGGAAAATCCCATTCGCATCCAGAGAGAGAAGTACGGACATTGAATATGGATGGAAGCATAGTGTTTTCACCTTTTTGTTGTCATGAGCTTGCCTTTTTTTTTTTTTTCCTCTTTCTTGTGGTTTTTCCCCTTTTGATCTGATATTTCTTGTGCAGCATGACAAATATGAAAATATGTTTAGAAGAATTGAACATGTTTAATTTATGTTGGATTGCATGCTGCCTTGTAAAGGAAGAAAGGGAGGGGGAAAAATTTGGAAAATAAGATTTTGCAAAGATCAATGTTCAAAATTCTTTGTTATATATTTGGAAAAATAAAATACAATTTAAAAAATTTTTTTAAAAATAAAATAAAATGTAAGCATCTTTAAAGCAGGAATCATTTTTGGATTTTTTTCTTTGTATTCAATATAGTAATAAGTAGTGACAAGATACTACCATATCCTCAGATCTGAATCTAACCACTGAATCACCCTTTCAGTGAAGTACTAAGTGATTGAGCATTTCCTATATAAACCATAAGCTCCCTAATGTAGTTTGCTCTAAGTGCACTAAATTTTGTTTCAACTTTGTTTTTAAAACTCACATCAACTAGAAGCAATTTATTCCTCTAAAGTTCAAATATCATGTTTGTGGTTAAAATCTCTATTATTTTCTAGTGATGGACTTGATGGCCAGCGGTACTGACAGGCTTCAGTAACATCTCCAAGGGCCTGTATCCTTTTTCAACTTAATCAGCACTGTCAATCTGGCATTTATGAATCAATTTGTGCTCATTTGTCTGAAAGAAGCATCAGTAATAATATGAGAACTTTTTTTCCATTTACAACTTCTTGGCCTGTTTATATTTAATCTTTTGCATCAATCTAAATGTTACACACACACACACAAACACATTGTTGTTTATCCTTTCTGGAAAAGGATCATGACATCAGGGAGGTGATGACACTAATGGAAAGTGAATTAAATTTGTGCAAAGTCACCACCAATTTCACTTTCTCTTCCAGAGCCACCTAGGTCCAGTGAGCAGATACAGATCAGGACCACTGGAGCTGGTCACCAATGCAGGGAAAAACCTTGGCTTTTTCAAAGCTAGATCTTTAACAGGTCTCACTGACTGAAAATCACCCATTCAGTGATTAAAGTAAGAAATGAGGCTGAGAATGGTCTCTTATTTAGACATAATATGTAATATATAATATAATAGCTAGACAATTTTATATATGTACATATATAAAATATAAACACATACATATACACATGCATATAAATATATATATATATAATATATATATATATATAATACACACACACACACACACACACACACACACACCTGTGTGTTTGAACTTTGGAAGATATTTAAATTTCTAAAAATTGTTGATCTTCCCATACTGCTTCAATATTAATGCCTCAGACTAAAATAACATTAAACTACAAACACACACACACCTCTCCCAGAATGGGCTTCAAAGGGAAAAGAGATTATGATCTACTCTCAGCTCTCAGATAACCACTTAGAATGTACTGGGAGAAATTTGTTGCTGAAAACTGACAATCAATGGCAACAGAAAGTGTCAAGGAATTCACTTAAGCCTCAAATTCCAATTTCTTCTTGTCCATACATATATCAAATACAACCATCAAAGAAGAAAGGGCCTAGGGGGTAGAAGGGAGGTAAGGAAAGGAATAAAATAATGGTTTCAGTATCATTTTAATTAGAGAGATAAGGAAATAGGATGCTTTCTCCACAAATACAGATTTAATCTGGGCAAGTTTAAAAAAAAAAATTAAATAAAACAGAAAAATTTCAGATTTTCCTTGAAAAGAACCAAAAAGAAACAAACTTTATTGGCCAAACCATAATGTTATCATAAAATTCCTAGATCTGGCCATCTTGGTAATAATCAGAAGGAAATTCTACCATGTAATAATAGTAACTGTTGTTATTTGTGTTTCATTCTGGAAGAGGACCATGACATCAGGGAGTTAATGCCATGACATTCAAGTGAATTGAAGTGAGGGAGCACAGTCTCATTTTCCCCTCCAGAGACCTGGATCCCTGGCCAGATATGGATCAGGAAGACCAAAGGCACAGGATAGAAACCTTGGCCTTTTTAAGCTTTTTTTTTTTTTTCCCCTCCAGGTCTCAGTTTAAATGAGTCAACACCCAATGAGTGATTAAGGCTAGGTAAGAAATGGAGCTCACAATGGTCAAAATGAGGAAGGGCAAACCCCCGGGGTTTCTGGCCAAAACAACTGCTATTTACTTCACTCTGAGTCCATCAGAACAAAGCAAAAGAACTGGGTTTGGCCAATCAACTAGAGATAATGTGATTTGGGTTGAAGGCACAGTCCTTAGGAAAAGAAACTACCCCCTGAAATGTGGGTTCAAGCAGTATATATTTTAAATGTATGTCTTTAATAGCATCTTTGATCAAGATGACTATTTCAAAAATGGTGCTCACTAGTTTTCTGTATGGAAAGGTTATCACTGCTTCAAATTATTCCTGTTTATGAACAAATTATATCATTATAATTTCCCATTAAGGAAGAACCATAGACAGGAAATTTTACATTATGAAAACCCAGAAATAGAGGACCCATAAGAACATACAATAGCACCTTAAAAATGACTGAGAATGGGGGTGGGGGTAGTGAACAGCACCCCAGCTTCAAGTCTTAGATCAGGGCCTTGTAGGGCCCTAATTTCAAGGGCCTAACACATAATAAGCACTTAATATATTTTTCTTCACAGTTGACAGACTGAAGTCCAGAGTTCATCATACTACGTTCTTTGAGTTCAAAATTTCATTTACATTGTCTCAAAAATCATTTTTCTTATACCTTATTAAATGTTTAGTCTAGACACTGATAAATCATTAAGGGAAAAATATCACTGGATTATTAAACTACCATCAGTGTAACTACCAATACAGACTAACCCATAATAAAAATAAGTCTCTGGAGGAAGCAGAAAAATACAAACATGTATACACACCTACATAAATATGTTTTAAAGAATCATTCAATTTGCCTACTAGCTATGTTTTAGTGTAAATAAATCATTGTTGAGTACCACAAACCAAAACTTTAATGCTTTAAATTTAAGAGCTAAGATAACTGATTTGTAAGTGTATTCAAAGTGTAAGAAAAGAACTGGAAATATGTGCTTCCACCAGAGTATATTTATATCCTACTTTCACGACCCACTTTCTTAAACATTATGAAATAGCTTCTTTTCTCATCCAATTTTTGCCCTAAATGTTTTTCTCTGGTGAGTTCATAAAGGTCAAATAAATACTTACTGGTGCTCTCTTTTTATTTAAAAAAAAAAAAAATGAATTTCCTTTAAAAAAAAAAAAAAAAGTCTGACCTCAAGCTTCCAAGGACTCATGGGCACTGCTCAATAAGCCAGTGTGGGCATAAAGTGCTTAAGTGGGGGGAAAAAAAATCAATTCAGACCTTGTAAGTACAGTACTATAATTAGGAATGAAAATAGCATCAAATGTAAAGTACACTATTAAAAAGGCTTATTTTTAAATACAAATCCATTTCTTTCTCTCAAGACCAACAAAATCAAGGGCAATCCAGCGGCTAAAGTGGCCACATCCAAGGGAAGCTACTGTAACAACTTCAGGATCCCATTACACAACAGCTAAAGAGGTGATCATTTCCTTACATTTTCCTCCTTATCAAAGGCCTTATGCTCCACTATATAATAAAGTTTGAAAAAAAAAAGGGCACAGAATAATAATGTTTAAATGTCCATAAAAAAAAAGAAAAGAAAACCTGGAATGGCCAAATTCTGGATCATAACATAGAGCACTATTACGAGAATAGAACCACTGGAAAATGGCAAAGGCTTGCGTGGCCAGCGGTGCCCGAAATCTGCACCAGGCGCCGTTTCCTGTGCCCAGCCTTCCCTTCACGCCAAAGAAGGTCAAACTGCTGTCAGGAAAGGTAATTGACCAGCCTTCCTCCGAGGGAAACCTGCAAGGGAAGGGGGTAGCTGCCGGGCGCGGCAGGAGGGCGCTTCCCGGCGGGATTCCCGGGCTCGTACCCCGGAGCTCGGACCCCGCGCCTCGGACCCCG